>WSZQ02068862.1:4300-24280 GCA_019419845.2 Weissflogia rhopalogaster
TGACCTGGCTTTGCTCTTGTTGGGTTAATATCCATGATTCTGCGCGGTAAGTGAGGATTGGTCTGATAATTGCCTTGTAAACTCTATTTTGGGTACCTTTAGTCACTTTCTTGTTTCTTAGGATGTGCCTACACATTGCATAATACGCCTTATTGGTTGATTCCATTCTCGAGTTTATTTCGGCCACTTATTTTCCGTTGGCACATAAAATTACTCCCATATATTTATACTGTTGCACTTGGTCAATGGTTTTGCCTCTAATTTCAATATTGATCCTAACATCATTTTTTACTTATTACCATCACTTTTGTTTCGTTCATGTTCATTCTCATTCCATTCTCTTGCAGCTTATCATTCCATACATTCCGTTTGTGCTCAAGATCCTTAAGACGTTATTTTAATTTATTTTAAAAACTAGGAAAAGTTACGATTAATATGCTTACATTAGATATAATTATTAGATTATGTAAGATATAATTATAAAATGTTTCTCGCTCCAAATTACAAGAATATGGTATCCACTGTGTGACATTAGCTAGTACTTCTCTTACGACACCAAAGAAAAGTCATTCTAATACATTTGAAAGTCATGCGCGAATTCAGATTTCCAATGGTTTCCTGGTTGTAGTCGGATTGGTTAATACGAAGTGTATCAGTGAAAACTCGCCAAAAATTTCATCAAAAATACAAAGATTTTAAATCAACTTTTTTTACATATTCCATGTTCTTCTCAGTCTAAGAAAAATAACCTATGTTATGACCTATGTCATAGGGAATTTGTTTATATGTGTGTTCCCTTTATCTATTCCCACTTCGTTTAGGCGGCGTATAACTCAAAAACTAACAATTTGATTTTAACAGTTCTTTTCTATTAATGTTTGTAGTGTTTCAACTTGAAATACAGGCTATTTTTATTCTTGTTCTTTTTTAATTTAACCCATGTCCTGGAGCAGTGTTTCCCAAAGTTTCCCAAAAAACACAGTAATTACTGATGTATCAAATTATAAAAATAACAGTTAAACAATCAGGAATAGATTTAGTGTTCCAGTCGTATGATCAAAATATTAAATATCTACGATCTCGATATTTGTCCCTCCATATTGTTCATTGTTCAAACTTCATCATTCCTATGTTTATTATTATTTTTTTCCTTTATGTGACGCAACTCGGACAACTTATTATTTTCTCATTCTTACTCTTGGATCTCTTCGCTGGGCTTCAGCTTCATCAATATTGCAACAATGTTGCAACATTTAACGATTTACTTTACCTAATTTGCAATTCAACACTGTTGCAATAGGTTAATTCGATAAAGTAAAACAGCGAACTGGATGCATGGTAAAGAGGTCGAATGTAACATTTACGTAATAACTGATATTTTTTATAGATATTAGCACGCTTGACTGTTTTTATTGGTTTTATACGAAGAGAGTTAGAAATTGTAATATCTTTCGTCACCATTGACATACGGTATAGTAGGTACATGCACTTGCGACGAACGAGAAAGTACAAGCACTCGCATATTGTCGTCTTGCTGCATTTCCGGTCATTAGAAGCGTAATTTTTAAATTGCTTAGTAAGGCAACCTTCGATCATATAATATTTGGTTAAAATATTTTAAGTAGTTTTTACACACATCCGCTAAAGACTATATTTTTTAAATATATTAGCCGGTCTTGAGTCATCTTAACCTACCGTTTATTTCTTTGATTTTCTAGCCACTGTCTGCATATTCTACCATACCTTATATGAAAGCAGATTAAAAAGAGATTCTAATAATGCCTCAATAATTATCGTAATCCAAAACGTTTGTCGTTTGTCAAAGTTGAAAGTTCGGAATTTACAACAACACAAATATCTGGTATTCCTTAATTTTCTGATGACAATTTCGTAGATTTCCTTAGGTCTTTCTGTGTATATTTTAACATGCCATATATTTTTAGGAAGCTAATTAAATTAGGATTCTAATGTTCCTTTGATTATAAGCGTGGCATTGATGGTTTTTCTTTGGGAAGGTTCTAAATATGAAAGTTTCGAATTGCCAACAAAAATTATGAAATTTTCTTTGATAAAAACTCTTATAGTTGGAAACTTTAAGAATAATTTAACTACTACCATACCTCATATGAAAGCTTATTAAAATAGGATTCTAATAATTCATCGATAATGATCGTAATTCGAAACGTTTGTCTTTTACAAGCCTTCAAAGTTGAGAGTGCGGAATAAAAAATATATTGTGTATCACTTAATTTTCTGCTATTTCATGGATTTTTTTAGGTCTCTCTGTATATATTTTAACAGGCCATATATCATTAGAAAGCTAATTAAATTAGGATTCTATTTATTCTTTGATTATAAGCGTGGCATTGATGGTTTTTCTTTGGGAAGATTCCAAACATGAAAGTTTCGATTTGCCAATAATCGATTCTTTGAGAAAAACTGTTGTAACTAGAAAATTTAAGAGTAAAATTTACATTGCTATATATTTTTAGAAAGCTACTCTTTCATATGCCTCTAGAAAATTTCTATAATTTAACCAGCCTTAGCTGTTATACATCCCAAAACTAAAAATTGCATATATTTTTGTTTATAAATTTCATTGGCTTAAATTGGAGACTGTTGCCAATCAATAATATAAAAGCTAATTATTACAGGTTCCACGTGGTTACAAGAAATGGTATGGTTGATTGCGAACGACTTAGATTTCAGTAAAGCCAAAGGAACAATCCAACAATTACGAGCACCCATGATTGAGTAAGCTTATACTTTTTTAAGTTATAACCTTGAAACTCAAAAAAATAAATTATCCTACTAACCTCTAACGAACATGAAACTAATTGAATTCTAATTATTTTAGGTTAGGTATATATTTTGCCGAATACGAAGAATTCACACAAAAGTTCGGCAACTCCGTCGACATTTGCAACAATTGGCCTTCACCACGATGTATTAAAAGTCATCTAACCTACAAATTCCTGCCAAGGATGATACATAAGGTTAAACCTAAAGTGAGTCTATGCTAACTTAGGTATCAACCTCAAAATAGGAGTTTTAGGCATTTGCGCTCGAGGGGCGTGAATTTCACGGCCAAGTAACTTTCTAACGTTCAAATAAGAGCTATGTTCAGAATATGATAAAAATATGAATGAACTTTTAACCCTATGTGGATGACTTCAACTTTTAGGTGATTTACATGGCTCGACATCCAAAAGATCTTTGCGTTTCGTACTACCATCACTGCAGAATGATGTATAATGTTAATGTATCATTCAAAGACTTTGCCGAGATGTTTCTTGTTGGTAACGTGCCTATTGGCAACGTCTTTGATCACTATCTACCATATTGGCATGCTCGAAATGAAATGAATATGCTCTTCCTCAAGTACGAAGATTTTGTACGCAATCCAAACGATGGCATTCGACGTGTGGCCGAATTTATGGAGAAGCCATTAAGAGTCGACGATGTAGAGAAGATTAGCGCATTTCTGACTGTTGATAATATGCGCAATAATCCCGGTTGTAACTTCGAATTGCTGATGGGGAATAACGTGGTGCGAAAGGGGATCGTTGGCGATTGGAAAAATTACATGGATGACGATCTTAGTCGTAGATTCGATCAGTTTATCGACAAACATTTATTTGGCACCGGTTTGAGTTTCGCTGAAAATAATTAGATAGATTCTATAGAAAGATAGAAATAGTTAGTAGATTCAATGATATGGTGGTGTATATTTTATCGTTGGAACCCGTAGGACTTGGTTGTTCCAATTATCTTCTCCATCTACGATGACAAATAATTATTGTTTGACTACGTTCTTGTTTCGTGTTTTGAAAAATTAATAATATAGGAATAATTTGTGGCGTCTTGTTTTTGGAACCCTTTCTCTACTTTTCTACCTCTTTTTATTGTCTAATAAATATTGTCTAATTTATTGATTTCAGTAATGAACTAAAACGGACCCCCTACAAAATTTCGCGGTTCTTCTTGGATCAGTCCACGCTTTCTGGTTTACAAACTACGAAAAATATATAATTGTCGAAACAACACCTTTGCGCTGCGACCGAAGCACTATGCACACTGTCTATTACAAAATCAGCGGGAACAGTTTCCACCGACATCCGGGGTAATCTTGGAAATCTGGGTGCGTATGCTTGAGATCAGTCACCTCAACGTACCGCCCCCCCCCATGAACTGCTCTGGAGATCTATAAAAGCAAGACACATTCAATTCTTCACTCACAATCAGTCAGCCAAGTAACTCCATTTCTTGACTGCAGTTTTCCTGCGGCGTTTCAATAATTTCGCACATTCCGTTGATAAAAACTAACGTAGTGCTAGAGATTGAGCGACAGGATGATTGCCTGCGAAAAAGCATGGTTGGCGGTAATCTTCTGCTGTGAGAAAGTTCTCAAACAGAAGGAATGAACACCAGACAAACGTGTTAATGGAATACACCTCGAAGAAATGCTTCCGAAGCGGTGGCGAGGAGTAGAGCGAAGACCGCTATAATAGTAGCAGCTCCCTTTCCAATGGGCCACTTGTTCCGGTTAGTACTACGCCGGTAACGCCCATTAAAGTTAGAGAAGTTCATATCCTAATCACCAATGTATACTTGCCATCATAATATTCATTTCTTATCTGCGTGCACTTTCGTATTCTGAATTTTAACGGTATTTGTTCAGCGCTGACTGCTGGTCGCCATTCATTTTGAATTTGGTAACCTGTGCGCTTAGATAACGAGCAGGGGTGGTAACAGCGCGACGTTACTGATTGTGAGCGTCGTTTGGGCTAGTTGCACGCACCCTCTGCTTAATCTGGTTCTAGCCTGATAGTAATCTGTGTTATTTGATCGTCACTCGGCTTGTAAATCTTCATCTGCGTGTTTCAATGAAGTTTGTTTAGTATACCCCCGTTGGTTGTGAGCACCGTTGCTATTGATTTAAAGCTCGTACTTGCGAGTGCATATACATAATCTAATTAAAATCGCAAAGATCCGCGCGAAGAGGCATTTAAAACAGTATATTTAACGAATATAAAAATATTTTCGTTGCAAAGCAGTAAAAATTAACTTGACAAAACTGCTGTGGAGGTATTTATTTGAAGTAAATGCCCATCATTAAGCGTGATTACTCCCTTAATAAGTGCTTAAACAATTAATGGAAATAGTTTGTTCAAATCGCCATGTTGTGCGATAACCAACATAACGACAAACCACATTTGCTTGTAACAAATCACCGCTTTACAATCACATTAAGTGCACATTGTTTATATGTAAACAATTATGTTTAAAAGTTCAGCATGTATGTACTTGTATATAGATAGGTATGTATTAGTTATACGCTAAAACACAAATGACTATGGCAACTGTGGTAGCTGCCGATAAAAAGACGGTGTATACAATTTCCTAACCACTTTCCCACGTAACAATTGCACAGTATGCATGCATATAAATATAGATAATAACGTTATAAATTAATTCCTTTTAAAAAATGTAACAAAAAATGGCAAACGTTTTACGTTTTCTACGTTAGGTGTGTTAATCTTGTACAGGAAAAGTTGACACTAAAGTAAGGGGGCGCTAAAGTAAGGTTAGATTTGCGTCCTGACGTAAAGTGCGTGCAGCAACGAGCTATACGTCATCGAAAATGCCGCGCGGCGGTGCGCCCACCCTGTTTCTGTAATCATCCAAACAATCCAAGTGATTAAAGTCGTCCAACTCGTTGGCGCTGTCATACCGTTCGTTGATGATCGAATGTGTGCTGATGCCGAAGCGGGCGTCGATGTCGTCGGCGAGATCGGTGCCTGCTGGCGGGAATCGTGTGTCCACCTCGCTGACGTAGCGTGTGCCACCCTCGGTACGCTCACCTTCGAGGGCATCGCGCTTAAGTAGATTCGTGCGCGTTGTTGACTCCAAGCCATCGTCGTTACGTATCGAACGGACTTGAAAAACGATAAATATCGATAATTATCGAAACAAAAAAATGTAAATATCAAAAATAAAACATCGATATTTATCGAAAATTATCATAAAATAACAAAAAAAAAGAGTGTAACTCACTCGTATCCGTACTACTTCGCTCAGGTCGATATCGTCCTGTCGTCGGGAATCTCTCGTTAAAATCCCTCCGTCGATTCATCGACTCCTCAGTACGCTGCCGCTTACGCTTCTCCCGCTTGACAAATTCCCGTCCCTCATTCACCAAATCCGTGGTAATCTCATCATCGCCGATAAACTGATGAAAGCCAACCGCTGAAAGAATCCGAGCGCCGAGGCTAAAATACGTCGCCAGACAGAAGAATAAAATCGCCATCGGGAAGTAGATATTAAAACCATCCGAGATAATTTTAATCACATCCATATGACCCATAATTTGCGTGTAGTCCGTTTCCAAGATTTGCTTCTTGATGATATGACTATCCATATGGATAACTCCCAAAAAGTTCAAGCACAACGGCGGTGTCAAACGACTCAGCATCATTCCCGAGAATATCAAACTGTACTCATTTGTTTGATGATGTGGTGCCAAATAGTAAAGATTCAAAACGCGTATTTTCAGCACCGTCGAATAGGCGCAGTAGCAAAGATACAAAATCACCGCCGTTGACAGAAATTCAATCATTGAATAATCGTAGTTTTTCTTAGCCACGTTGACGATATTTGCAAAGATGGATAAGACGGGCTGTTTATTGAAGAATGTTACCTCCGACCAAACAACGGCCGTTGAGAGGAGTGCTGCCAACACGGCGAGGATCTTCTTGAGGTAGCTCGAGAAACGACACTTCCAATACCATTCGACTTTGGCGCTGTAGAAGATTCGCGCGATTTGTCCTTTCGGTTTGTCGAAGGTATGCTTGTAGATACGGTCACGAGAGCTCATGTTTCGAAGCGTGTCTTCGAGGGAGAAGATTTCTTCGATGAGGAGGCTCCATTGGGTTTCGGTACGTTGTAAGACTTGCAAGGATTTTATAACCTAGCAAGGGAATTGCTAATGGTCAGCATTGTTCGGTGATGTTAAAGTTATTTATTGAAATACACAAAAAAACACGTAAATTGTGTTAAATCTGCGTTTCGGCAACCCAAACATCAATGAGCTAGAACTGTCACAGACCCATCATCGCCGACAGGGTCCCGAATGTTCAAATTCTAATTCATCAAATGAATTGCAGGGTTCACACGAGTTAAATAAAATGGAATTACCTGTTTATGCAATCGAATCAACGACTTCTCACCAGGCGAATCTGCATGATTATCATCCGGTAATTGCCTCCGACTCATCCGATCCCGTAATTCCGATGGCACCTTTTGTAAAATCGTCTCCAGCTGTTGATACATTGGATGACTAGCATTCACCACTTTAGAAATAGCTTGAAGCGACTATAAAACATTTTTACAAAGCAATTAGAAACGATTTTCAAGTCATAAACAAAAGAACGTACCTCTAAAACATCGTCAACGGTTTCCTCCGCCTCTGCCTTATCACTACTCAGCTTAGCTGCCTTAAAATAAGCGTGATTCAGCACGTACAAGTGACTGGATCGATTCCACAAACTGCGTGGCACTGCAACCAGTGCATATCCCAGCAGCAGGACCAACAGAAACAAACCCCACGTATTACTCGCAGATGATGCGATTGCCTTCAGCTTTGCCCACTCGAAGATGTCAATACCGGGACGTGTTGCCAGGTAAATGAGCAGAATGCAGCAGATGAAGAGGTAGGAGCCATAGTAAATGGCGTTGTCGATCAACGCCGACTTCAGCTTGCCCTTCACGGTGAAGTCGCCTGCCTTGATGTACGACTGCATCATCGGCATAAACAGCCAGGTGAGACACTGCGTCGACCAGTAGACTGTCCGCCAGAGATTTGGGAATACCTCCTCGGGGACGGTGTTCCATGGTGTTATACATGCTTCTGGTGCTTCAGTTGTGGTGAGGTTTGTTCCCAAAGACTGTGTTTCTTCGTGTTGATTTTCTTCAAGACATTGTCTGTAGACTGTCTGAAAAATGTTAGTTTGTCTTTATTATTATCAATTAAACTATCAATGTTGACTTAATTGATAATTTGTGAAATTATTTTTGTCATAAAGCACAAAAATATCATATTTTTGGTATCATTATAACTGTAAAAAAAATCAGCAAAACAGCTGTTGACGTAAACACTTAATAATGACATATCAACAGCTGTGCAGTGTGAAAACAGCAAATACGATTATCATATTATACCAATTGCATAATAAGGATTCATAATATAACTTAACAATGGTGTAATATTCTTAAAATAGTTTCTAATAATGTAAGCATCATTTTAAATACTCAATTAAGTAAATAAATATATAAATATCAACTTACTGATATGATATCCAAAGGCAGAGCAAAAATAATCAGAAAACTGAAGAACCACGCAAGCAAAACAACCAGTGTCACAATTATCCGATGTCTGTACCAATTACCATATCGATACAGTACACTGGAAGATATCAAAAACGACAGCACCACCTTGGAGATTAATGGACCATAATGCATGTTGACCGTTCGACGATGCACACACTGGTGTGATTGCAAAAGGTACGCAACTATTTGCTAATTGATGACTGAAGTTTCTGTTCCTGAGCAGCTTGTTGCATCTTTTCCAGCTTCTCCAGCGTGAAGCTTTTCAATGGAATCAGTCGCGGTTTGCACAAAACAAGCGTGTCCACTTCTTCAATGATGAGTTGGCCGCCTTTTGGTAGCACCGGCTTGAGGTTTTCGTTTTGGGTACTTGCAGACATCTTCAGCACATTTTCTATCTGTTTTTGAGATGCGCTGACATGCTGATAGTTTTAATGATTTGTTTATTTTACACACTGCTGTTTATATATAAAATGATTAAACGGAATAGTGCAGAGTAGAGAGTTATGTTAGAATATTAAACATACGTCACAATGTTTAAGTAATTAAGTAATTTCACTACAGTAGACAAAATACTGTCATCGATTCACGCTTCGCGATGTTTGTATCGCCGACGCAGACGTCAAATGTCAAAATTGCAGACGTACAAGTAGTGTGAGACTAAATTTCCCTAAATGTGTTATGGAAAAATAAGATTTAGTGTTAAAATTATGTTGGTATTACTGCTATGCAATAGTACTATTAAATATCTGATTACACATTGGAAATAATAACAAATTCTTGCTAATTACCTTGAAGGTTATAATTTTAAACAGAGGCACCTGTCAATTGTCAAAATTCCACGCATGACAACTAAGGCGAACCAAATATCCCTATAACGTCTGTCTTAATGAACCTGATTAGGGTGAAGATTATGTTGGTGCGCCTGCGACAGTGTGGGAGTACGTTTTTCTATCTGATAAAACGTCTGGTCAGGTTACATCTTGTCAGTTTTAGTTTGAGGTTCGTGTTCTCGTTGAAGGTTGCCGTTGCGGTGATAAAGGTTTTGTTGATCAGCGTGTTGCGTTGCGTGTTTGTTTTTCGAAGATGTGTTAGACTAGGCGTAGTGGTAGAAGATGAGTGAGTTGTTCAAGTCAGCGTTCGGCTACTTCAGTACGCCAAGCGCCTCCACCTCTGGCAGCGACAACAGTTTTGTTGGGCAAACGATCGAAATCTCTGGTGTTAAGCTTCGTGTGAAGAAGGTGATCGCTGAAGGTAATCGATTGAAAAGTTATAAACCCGTAGGAATATTGTGTTCACTTGGTGTTATTCCACAGGTGGATTTGCTATTGTTTTCGTCGCACAGGATGTTGCAACAGGGAAAGATTACGCACTCAAGGTAAACAATCTTTGTTTAAATAGTTTTTTTTTTGTACGGCTTTGACGGTTTTTCAAAGTTTAAAACATAAAAGAATTAATATTATTGATATCTCCACAGAGACTTCTAGCAGCCGATGAAGAGGCTAAACGCAATATAATCAACGAAATCAATGTTTTCAAGAAATTAACCGGACACTCCAACATTGTGCAGTACTTAACAGCATCCTACATTGATCAAACTCAAACTACGCACGGCCAGCATGAATTCCTCCTCGTTACTGAGCTGTGCACAGGCGGCTCACTTATGGACATGCTGCAAACTCGTACGACAGCATTTGATCCGGAAACAATCTGCAAGATTGTCTACCAAGCATCCAGGGCGATTGCACACATGCATGGACAGTCACCACCCATTTCCCATCGCGATATAAAAATCGAGAATTTCCTGATAACTACGGATGGTAACATTAAATTGTGCGACTTTGGCTCGTCTACAATGGATGTCTATCGCCCTGATATCTCCTGGAGTGCGAATAAGCGCACCACACTGGAGGAAAATCTTGCCAAGTTTACGACTCCTATGTATCGCGCTCCGGAAATGCTTGACACATGGAGTAATCACTACGTTGGGACACCGGTGGATGTTTGGGCGTTGGGTTGTGTGCTGTTTACGTTGTGTTACATGCGACATCCTTACGAAGATAGTGCGAAGTTGAGGATCATCAATGCGAATTATACGGTGCCGGCGGATGCGATGTACGCTTGCTTTCACGATATTATTCGTAAGTATGCTTTTGAATCATAATAGTGTTAAGATGAATGATGCCTCAAGCTTCACAATAGTATTAAGTTGTTTGCTTAAGTGAACGCTTGTAAATTGCATTTAATAATCAAACAATAATCTAATCATTGCATTTTGAATTGGAGTTGGGTAGTTGGGTACTAAAGGAAGTTAACACTTCATTGCGGAGTTACTTTTGGTATTATTCAATCAATATTCAAACAAAAACTTAACTCATATCAAAAGAATATATTCTTGCGTTGCTATTTACTAATTAACTAAAAATTTAATGATTTTTGTTATTAAAACCTTGAAATTTTCTAATTCCTCCTAGGTGGATGCTTTCAAATAAACCCAGATCAACGCTTTACGATCGCCACTGTATTGGATCGAATTGCAGCAATCGCCGAAACGAAAGGTTACAATCTCCGGTCGCCGATTGAGAATCTCAAAATGAAGGCGGTGTCGACAGATGGCGACAACGATTCCGGTTTCGGTGAGTCGACGAATGGTATTTCTAAGACGGCGCCACCTAGACCTGCGCCACCATCTTCAAGCGCCAGTAACAATGCACCGCCGCCACGCCCCAACCAACCGCCTGCACGACCCCCACCTGCGCAACAACAGCAGTCTCAACCCCAGCGAGCGTTCGATGCTCGACAAACGCCTCCTGGTGGGCAGCCTGTAGCGCCGGCAGCGGCAGGTGGTGGAAGTCTCTTCTCATCGATCAAAGGTGGCGCTGGGAGTTTCTTTAAGGGACTTAAGGATACCAGCACTAAAGTGATGGCTACCATGCAACAGTAAGTTATTATTATTATTATTAAGAACATTAGAATTTGAAAAAAAAGTATTTCTTGAACATTAGCGTATGATAAGGAACTGATTTAGATAATTATTGAAAGGTATCAAACATTATTGGACTTTTAAGAGAATGTTTCGAAAGTTAACTTATCAAAAATCTTATCTATATAAACACCTAAAAGTTCATATCATATTGATAGATAACAATTTTCGTAATGAAAAGTCTGAAAATGCAAGTTTTATTTTCCAAAACACGCGGAATTGTTTTTAGATCTAGTTCCAGGTGTGGATTTAATTGTGATTTTCATCATGGTTTCAGTAAGTTTTATAGTAATTAAACATATTTATTTTTACAGGTCGATTGCTAGAACGGATTTGGACATAACATATATCACATCTCGTCTAATAGTGATGCCCTATCCTTCTGAAGGTATCGAATCGGCGTATCGCACCAATCATGTCGAGGACGTGAAGGTCTTCCTCGAAACGCGGCACCCGAATTCGAAATACTCAGTGTACAATGTGTCAGGTCGCAGCTATCATTCAAAGTTCGGCAGTGTACGCGTTGTGGATGCCAGTTTTGCTTATCCTGAGCATTACAAAGCACCGCTACTGAATTCGATGTATCAATTATGTGAAGATATCTATCAATATCTTGCTGGGGACAGTCGAAATTTGTGTGTTATTCATTGTATGGTAAGTTTTTCTATATATATTTAAAGTTAGGTTAAATTTGTAGATTGAATGAATATTTCAGTGTAACTGACATTTGAAAAGTTGCATGGTAATAATGATAGTATAGTTGTAGGTTGAATCTTTGATTTTAAGTTTTGGATACAGCTGATAAGTTTAAATTTAATCAGATTTTATGAGGTTTTTGTTACATATTGATTAAGATGTTACATATTTATTGTATTATTATTTTTAGGACGGTAAAGCAACGTCAGCAACACTCGTCTGTGCGTTGCTACTGTATGCTCGGGTTTTTCGTGTACCGGAAGATGCAATGCAGCTGTTTGCCGTGAAACGGTGTCCACCTCTGCTGCGTGCGTCGGAATCACGTTATCTTTACTACATGGCAGATATACTTAGCAATCCTCCCGTGTATCCACATTATAAGCCGATAACCCTGGTATCGTTGCAAATGTCGCCGGTGCCGTTATTCACCAAAATTCGAGATGGTTGTCGGCCATATGTTGAAGTTTACAGTGAAAATCGATGCATTTTATCCACACTGCAAGAGTATGAATCAATGCGTTTGTTTAACATCGCTGAAGGAAAGGTAAATGAACATTTTTATTTAAGTCCATCTATGGTTGGCAAAATTACAACAGAAAATATCAATAATTTTGTAAGAAATCTCAATTTTTTGAAAAATAACACTAGAAACATTTTTTTACTGTTTGCTGACTATTGAACATATGGAAATACACAAATATTTCTTATGAATATCTTTGTAGTGCACGCTGCAAATTAATGCTACCGTGTGTGGTGACGTGTGCGTAACCATCTATCACGCTCGCAACATTCTGGGCGGCGTTATGAGTCAGGGCAAAGCAACCGGCATCAAGATATGCCAGTTCCAATTTCACACCGGCTTCGTGCAGGAGGAGGAAACCAGCATGCGCTTTGCAAAGTAATGCGACTTTGATTGGCAAATTGCATTATTTATTGACTCTAACGTTATGCCTCTGTTTTGCTTTCTGCCTGTGTTTGCTCTAGATCGGATTTGGATTCAATTTCCGAGGGTCCTGAACACTACCAGGATAACTTCGGCGTGATGGTGAGCATTTTCGTGTCGGATGCGGAGCGCAAACCGTCGCAGCCGGCGCCGTGGCATCGCGATCACAGTGAGCGCAGTATAGATGCTATTTTCGGCACTCCACTGGAAAAGGATGAGATTTTGGATAATTTTCTCACAAAGGAAGCGCCACCTGTGCGACCGCCCCGCCCTCAGCAGAAACCATCGAGGTCAGCGCCACCTGCACATATTACAAGCAACCTTAAGGATAGTAGTGATTCTGAGGGTGAATATACGGTAAGTTTGAACTCATTTTTCGGTATATTATCACGGTATTTAGTACACTTTTAGAAAGTATAGATTTTTTTGGGTATTGAAAGTATCGAAACTTATAAGTATTGATATTTTTCTGGGTTAACGTGTCTTGACACTTTGCTACAAATACAATTAGAATCCGTTCCTTATTAAAATGATCTTTAAATTTCTAGTTTGTGGATACAAGCACATCAGAATCAAAAACAAACAATGCAAAGCCACAAGCAGAACAAGCAAGTGAAGCCTTCGACTTGTTAAATTTGAGTTCTTCGCCTACTCCACCGGCACCTACTCAGCCACAGATGGCGCACACATCGCCGAGTTCCAACTTTGACCTCCTCTCCGATTTAACATCCGCCCCTCCACCGAGCGATGGCGATGTTTTCGGCGACTTCACCTCCGCAAACAATCTACCACCTGCGAACAACAATGCCAACAAAGACATTTTCGATCCTTTCGGATGGGCGACAAATAACAGTACAACGGCGGCACCACCCCCAAAAACGAGCACTAATGATTTATTCGCGAATCTCGGCATGGATTTCAATACAATGCCATCTGCGACGAAGCCGCCGACGAACACGCCACAATCGACGCAGCCTACAACGCCGCAGCATCAAACCAAGTCTCCCATGAACCCCGACTATAGTCGCTCTCACTTTGATACCGCTTTCGGGAAGAAGCCGCCGGTTAATGCTACAGAGCCTACTGTTAAGCCATCCACGGATATCTTTGGGGATTTGCTCGGCTCGCAGTATAAGTTTACTGCGAAAAAGGATCAAGGGCCTCGTACGATGAATGATATGAGGAAGGAAGAGCTGGTGCGTGATATGGATCCGGAGAAACTTAAGATTATGGAATGGCTTGAAGGCAAGAAACATAACATTCGTGCGCTGCTTTGTTCGATGCATGCAATTCTGTGGGAGGGCGCCAAGTGGAACAAATGTGAAATGCATCAACTTGTGAGTCCTGCTGATGTGAAGAAGACTTATCGACGCGCTTGTTTGGCTGTACATCCTGATAAGGTATGTTACATAGTTTTGACTGTTTCTTGAAACACCCCACCACTTTTGTTCATAACTATTGTATTATTTGTAGCAAAAATAAGGTTATATTTGATTTCTGTTTTTTAGAAATATTTAACTATAATTTTTGAATTAATACTCTTCGTTATTGATTATTGATTTGTTTTGTTCATTTTATTAACAGCAAGCAGGAACAGATAATGAGAATCTAGCGAAGCTCATCTTCATGGAGTTGAACAATGCGTGGACTGATTTCGAAAACGACGCCGCACAACAAAACATGTTCTCCAGTTAATTGAATAGTTGAATGCGCATATTAAAGCCTAGGTACCGCAATCCTACTTCTTGCAATCATGATATCTAATATCGATTTTAAGTACGAGTATGTATAGCGTATTTATTTCCTTAATGTCAATATGCTGCAGCATGTGCGTGTGGATGTAAGGTTTTAACAATTTTAATGATGAAAGACATGGTGTGCAAAACTGTGAAGAAAATGTTTACTTATAGTTGCATTGTTGAATTGAGATTTAAAACTTTTGATGCTAAAGGAAAGAAATAACTAACTTTGGCTGATTACAGGACATTCCACTATTTCTCATAGTAACATGTTACAGCTAGGTATACATATTTATTGAAAACTAAGAGTGTATATAAATATAATGGAGATATATAGTTGAATCTGTTGTTTCTTGTCATGGGTGAGTTTTTTATCGTGAAAACTTCAAATATCTCGAGAAATATTGTACCATAAATTCTTCGTGTGTTGGTTTTTGAAGTATTACCATCCCATAATATTTTATTCAGTATTGTAATGGATGTTCTTGCTTTTTTGTTTCTGTCCGATATCGCTGCGTCCATTTTGCCATTATTAGTTATTTTTATTCCTAGGTATTTGTTTTCTTTGCAGTGGTTTAAAATGGTCCCATCTTGGAGTGTGAGAAGGTAAGTTAAATGAATATTATTTATGTGTTAAATTTACACCCCACTACGACGTTCTTATATTGTGGGGCGCACTTCTTGTTCCCCGTGTCAATATAACATTCCTGAGGGGCTGACGTCAGTTCAATAAAACATTGTTAACTATCTAATATCGATTACGGTTTGCACAATTTATGAGAATTCCACCTCCTGGAAACTTGTCAATAAGTTTCAAGGTAAAATGAAGGGGAAATGTTCCACACAGAATAAACTATTTTTAGAAAAACATCAATATATTCGTCAGTTACTTGAGTATACTCGTTCATAAAACGGTGAAACTCAGTCGGGAAACTCAGAATCATTGAAGCATAAACCCAATAAATTTCTAAAAATGCCAGATGATATCGTAACGACCCAAGATGGTAAATTACGTGGATTTATTGAAGAGACACATAATGGCCATAAATTTCTGTCGTTTATGGGAGTACCTTATGCAAAACCACCAATTGGTAACTTAAAATTTAAGGTATGTAATCGTCTTAATTACTTCATAATGATTACAATAGTGTTGAGAATCGTTGGCATGTTTATGCGGTATGTCTCAATTTTTGGAAAGTGCATCACACCGAACATTTGGCATCTTTTGAATCAAGTTCTATGGTCATATTTTTCATACCACGAAAACTCCTACTGCTAGCCTTAGTAGAACATCCTTCACGGACAGCTTCTGAACTTCTCTTCAGTCTTGATACTCGTTTTCTTCGGTATCACAACTTTTCAAAACTCGCGTTCTGCTATCATTTATGCTTAACAATTTTGACTTTAGAAATAAAGTTAAATTCAATAAGTGACAAGGTTAAAACGATAATTATTTGTTACAAATGCTAAATAATGCTACTTAATTAGTAACTCATTTCAAGGCTCCTCAAACAGTTGAACCATGGCATGGAATTCACGATGCAAACACGGAGAACAACACTAGTTTGAGTATGGATTTACAACGTAATTTAATTTCCGGCGACTTTGATTGTTTGTATTTGAATGTTTTTACGCCGGAAGGACGGGGAACCAATGAGGGAATTGTTAAACCTGTGATGGTATGGATTCATGGTGGTGGATTTACGTTTGGATCAAAGAACAGGCAATTTTTCGATCCTGAGTATTTTATGGATAAGGATATTGTTTTGGTAACGATTAATTATCGGCTTGGTGTGTTAGGTAAGTTAATTTCGTCGATTAGGGTTATTTAATAGGGTTTGGTATTCTATTAAAAACCCTTTTAAGTTGGTAGGTAGTACAGTCCGCTCCTCCGTCCTCTTCTTTCTAGCCTCTATTCTCCAATTCATGGAGATTCTTCCCTGTATTCTCTTAACAGTATCCAGTATATATTTTCCCTCCATTCTGGTTATATAGACAGCTTACCTGGGCCTTGGTCCCGGGACCAATGCGTAGATTTCAATATTGCTTCCTTTCACCTTCACCTCTTCTTCTCTCACTGGCTTCGGGACTTTTCCCAGGATCCTTCTCTGCTAAACATCAATTGGACTTATGTGGTGCCTAATATTTCGCATCTATGGACGTATCGGGATAGAGTTACATATTATCGAGTTTGATTTCTAATGAAAATTATGATTTTCATTTATTTCCCACAATTTCTATACCGGTTTCTGGCAAATTCCATTGTATTCAATTACCTGAGTTGAGCAGGATAGTGAAGGTCATTTGCATGACCTCTATATACAAATGAATCACTGATTTAAATTAGTACATGCCAATTGGCATCAATTCTGGAAGAAACATAATATCCTTTATACCAAGAATTGGTCTTGGCTCACTACTACCCGCAGCATTTTTGCCTATGGGTTAGAAACAAGGCTTCGACTAAGCAATGGTGCAAGCCCCAACATACGTGAATGTCTTTGGGCACAATGTTGTTCAGGAACCACAAACAATCCTTGATAGGCATGACCCTGGCTTCGCGGATAGAATGACAAATGTCCCATTCCATTTTTAACTCATTTTTAACCGTCGTCAACAAGAGGTCGAGTCTCACAAGAGATATCCCTAAACTAGAGTGGGTCAATAGAAAATAATGACTCGATGATGCACGAGCCATAGATTGTTTATACTTATATAACTTTATATAAGCTTGAAATACTCAAAACAAATCTTAAACCATGCCCGGAACTATACAATATGGTTCAATTAATGAGGTCATCCTATATTTTAGGTTTCCTCAGTTTAGAAGACCCGAAACTCTGTGTTTCTGGCAATGCTGGACTGAAAGATCAAGTCATGGCCCTGAAATGGATTCAGCGTAATATTCATTTCTTTGGTGGGGATGCCAATAATGTAACTCTGTTCGGGGAAAGTGCTGGAGCCGCATCTGTCTCATTTCACATTTTATCACCAATGTCGAAGGGTCTTTTCCACAAAGCAATTATGCAAAGTGGTGTCGCCACATGTCCATGGGCTGAAGGTCATACTGATTTTGGGAAAGAAATGCTCAAGGCTCTGGGGAAAACTGCTTCGAATGATTCTCAAATGTTGGAAATACTTGAAAATGCAAGTCGGGAGGAATTGATAAAGGCTCAACAAAAAGTACCTGATGTAAGTTAATCTATAAATATGAATTCCATCAGGGATAAACATTTCTTCAAAATTTTGATTAAAGTAAATTCTTAAATCTTTAAATTTAACCACTAACAGACTAACTAACTAAAAAACTAACATAAATGATTTTTTCTAAGGAATGGAAACCTAACCAACAGAGATTCATAGGGCCAATTGTCGAAACATCAACATCTGAAGAACATTTCCTATCAGATACACCTCAAAATATTTTATCGTCCGGGAATTACAACAAAGTGCCTGTCATAATGGGCTGCACAACAAATGAAGGACTAATCATGAAAATGTTATCAACGAGTACAAACAAAGATTACTCCCTAAAAAACGACACAGAATACGTTCCGTATTCACTTACTGTTAGCGAACAGGATCCAGTAAAAAATGAAGATATTGGAAACAAAATTAAGCGTTTCTATTACGGGGATGAAATTCCAGATGAAACAAACCTGCAATGCTATTATAATTTAATTTCCGATGTTAATTTTCGTTTGGGCGTCTTCAATTTTGCTAAAGATTTACTACGAACAAGTGGGAACAACGTATTTCTGTATAATTTTGATGCAGTGACGGAACTGAACAAATTTAAAGTCATTCATGATTTGACGGAGTTTAAAGGCGTTTGTCATGTTGAAGATGTGCTATACATGTTTAAAACAATTATGACTCCGTCAGTTGAGGTCGATTCCAAAGAATATATAGCTATTCAGCGGATGACTACTTGGTGGACGAATTTTGCGAAGTTTTCTAATCCGAACGGTGAGTTAAGCAAGGAATTTGCTTGGCCCATTGCTACTGGGAAGATGGAGTATCTGAATATTGATGTTGATATTTCTGTGGGCAACGAAATCTGTACAAATGAGATTTATTTTTGGAAAGCTGTAGAAGATGAAATGAAATGAAATGGAAATTAATTCAAAAAATATTTTACTTTCACAAATAATCGTATTTAATAAAGATAATACATTTTTCAAATCACTTTTGGAAGTTCAGGGTTAAATTTAAACCATATTAAACTGATTATGAAATAGAAAATGGTCTGCCTGATTATTTAATACATTCATTTTACAATCGAGGCTCATACTGGTTTCAATTAGAACTAAAAAGCCTGGAGGCAAAAAACAATCCAGAAAATTCCTAATTTTTTGCAACGCTCAAAAATACTAATTCGAACTGACACCTACCCGGTGCCTTCGCGGTTTCCTCCCTCTCATTCACACGCACTTCACTCCACCGTTCTGAATTTCTGAATTTCATAACATTGTCTTCGCATTGCGTCACGTTAACTACTTTCCACCATCGCCACAATCGTTATCTTTATTATGCAACAACTGAGAGTTCACAAAAAAAACAGACTAAACACTCTTTCCAACGCATTGGACCCCAAGTGGCCAGATATACTCACTTAAGTCAAATAACAAACTAATCTTAACAAAAAAAGAAGCCAGAATATCAGGCATCGGTTCATGACAATGGTGAAGCAACTGTGTGTTGTACTGTACTGTACAATATGCAATGTGTATTCAGCTCCTAAATAATTGACCAGTGTCACCAGCTATTTAACAGGTCGCTATCACAGTCTACTAGGAACTATGATTCAAGGCATCTGCGTTGTTTCACGGTGCTATGACTGAGAGCAGCCTACATCCAAATGATGGGGAATGTTCTTTCCTAGAAGTATCTGCTTATTCTAGATATTATTGCAGTTGTGGGGAATGTATTCTCGTCAAATTTATGTCACATACGCAATGTAATGATATTTCGACACCTGCAAGCTAGAATGTACTTCTAGCAGGCTATTTCTACCTCTTTCCTACACTAACTTTCTTGCCTTTTCCACACATCTCTCTTCAAACTTCTGAAAACCGCACCTTTTCTACAGCTGTTACCAAGCCAGAAGGCTTGCGCATTTTGGTCTGTGGGGTCCGATGTGCCGTTGATTGCGAGTAATGATGCAATTGTATTAGGAATGACGAATAGTTTATTTATCACACTAGTAAGAATAGTTGACAATGGGAAGACGA
>WSZQ02068873.1:8525-24272 GCA_019419845.2 Weissflogia rhopalogaster
CAATTTAACTTCTTTAATTGTTGATTATGCCAAATTGTTGACGTTCCTAGACATCGAAATCTATAAATAATTAATGTCTACACTTCTATAATTCTACCATAGCAATCTATGAATCTTATATTTTACAAACGTGTTCATTTTTATTCTTTCAAGTAAAGAATCTTTGTATATTTCTGTTTGACATAGAAACAGTTTTTAAAGGTTAAGTTAAATAACTTTTACGTCCCACTTGTAGATGGCGCTACCTACAACAATCCCTCGTAAAATGAAGCAACCCTCTTGCAGGAATCGCCGGTCAGAGGGCGTCGCTTCCCGAGGGTTCGATCGGGTCCGCATGACAGTTGAGGGAGTATTGAACCGTAGTATACTATTTCATCGCCATAGTCAATTACGGCCGAGCACACACGCAGTTGCAATGTACTCGTAGCGCGTCTCGCAATAACCGTCCGTAAAGCCGCCGAAAAAGAATCGTTGCGCCTCGTGTGTACCTCGTCAAACCCCAAACAACAGTCAATTAACATTAAACGCCGCGACGACGACGACGAACAAATTGGGGACGTTTTTTCAGTAATTCATTCAACGCCGCGGCCGTGTGTAACCGCGTCCATCATCAGCACCAGCATCGTCTACGGCATGCAACAGTTGATGAAGTAATGAATAATAACTAGTGCAATTAGTGTGGTAAATGATGTGTAGTGTGGTGAGTGCTTTAACGGTCCCCGGGGTGGAATATGTGTAAACGACGGGCCTGGCGGGGCCACCAGAAGGAGCACATCGCGACATGGGGCAACGGCGCGTAGTTTTGGGGCTGTTCGCCCTTCTGGTGACGTTTGTCGGCGGTAGCGTCGTCGTCGACGGTGAGGATAATGTGCGGAATCAATTTGAGGCTGCTTTTCAAGGTAAGATGATCTTTTCAATTCATTTTCCTCCTTTCTTAGGAGTATTATTTCTTAAAATTGCGTATTTCTTAGGAGTTTTCTTTTTCAGACGTCTTCTTTCTTAGCTTTCTTAGGGTTCATCATTTCTTGGCGTCTTGTTTCTTAGGCTTCTTCTTATTTAGGTTTCTTCGATCTTAGACGTCTTGTTGTTTAGGCTTCTTCTTTCTTAGGGGTCTTCTTTTTTTAGACGTCTTCTTTCTTAGTTTTCCTAGGAGTCCTTATTTTATGGCGTCTTGTTTGTTAGACTTTTTCTTCTGTAGATATCTTCATTTTTAGACGTTTTGTTGTTTAGGCTTCTTCTTTCTTAGGAGTCTTCTTTTTTAGGCGTCTTCATCTTGGACGTCATTTTTTAGGCTTCTTTTTTAGGTGTCTTCATTCTTAGACGTCTTCTTTTTTAGACGTCCTCTTTCTTAGATTTCTTAGGGTTCCTCATTCTTTAGCGCCTTGTTTCCGAGGATTCTTATTATTTAGGTATCTTCGTTCTTAGGCGTCTTGTTGTTTAGGCTTCTTCTTTCTTAGCTTTCTTAGGGGCATCATTTTTTGGCGTCTTGTTTGTTAGATTTCTTCTTTAGATATCTTCATTCTTAGATGTTTTGTTGTTTAGGATTCTTCTTTCTTAGTAGTCTTCTATTTAGGCGTCTTCATCATGGACGTCTTGTTTTAGGCTTCTTCTTTTTTAGGTGTCTTCATTCTTAGACGTCTTCTTTCTTAGTTTTTTAGGGGTCCTTATTCTATGGCGTCTTGTTTCTTAGGGTTCCTCTTCTTTAGATATCTTCATTCTTAGACGTTTTGTTGTTTAGGCTTCTTCTTTCTTAGGGGTCTTCTTTTTTAGCCATCTTCTTTCTTAGTTTTTCTAGGGATCCTTATACTGTGGCGTCTTGTTTCTTAGGTTTCTTCTTTAGATATATTCATTCTTACACGACTTGTTGTTTAGGCTTCTTCTTTCTTAGCCCTATTTTTTTCAAGGTATAAAACGTAGAAGAAAAATTCTGTGATTCTTCTTCTGGAGCTTGAAAAACGCCAGTATGAATCTAAATTTACCAAAAACCAAAGCTCAAACCTGAAATATGAAACCACAAAGCACAAGTCGTTCCTCAAGTCGAGCCACACACTTTTATAGGACTTTATAACAAAGTTATAAATCATAAACTTCATGATTTATTGCAAAAAAGTATTCAAAAACGCATTACCAATGTGGTTAATGTGGTTCTATTCTGTAGTTCTACCATTTATTTGAACTTCTATACCAAAATATATATTCCATATAAGATTCATTTTCAAGAATTTCATTCCTTGAATTTCCTACTAACAAGGGGAGTTTCTCAATGGTCCGTCTCAGAACTTGAATATTTACATATATTTTTGGTATTCCTCTTTAAGATGAACGATAAAATGTGAAAATAAAATAATCTAAGAAAGTTTTATAGAACATCCTGCCTATTGGTATCATGTTATAAAATTATCTAGATTATTGTTATATAAATTATTTCCTGTCAGGTTATTTCTTACGAAGTTCCTAACGGAATCGTATCGTTGGTTAAAACGAAAAGAAATTGTTGTTTCTGACTTAGAATTAAACACAAAAAAAGACAGAAAGTGAAAGTCTGATGATTTCTTGCCTCGTCTTTAAAAATTCAAGTTTGGACTAACACCTACTCGATGCACCGAAGAAACTCAAATTTGTGTTGCAAAATGTGTTGCCCTTTTCTCTCTTGCTCCAAATCATCAAAGAACTGCTTAAACTTTTTTCCGCTACAAGTTTTTATTCATAGTTAAAACCATTTTACTAATTTGTTGAGTTGAGTTGAGTTGCCTTGAAAGCTTTTGAAAAGACCCATTTACCTAGGACATTTTGCATAAGATCTTGAACTGAAGAAATGATGTTCATAAGATATAAACCACCTCACATGTTATCCTCTGACTTGCGTCTACTTTGTTTGCATAATTAATTAAAACGCATTTGCTTTTAGAGCGATGTTACAAAACAGCGCAAACACTGCAAAATCTTCATCATCACCACGTGTGATTGTTAACAACGTCGAGTATGCTTAATATTGGTATGCTTAATTGTGTATAAAGTTACTGTCAAACATGTAATAGATATGCTTTTTTAAAATTTATTAATCGCGAGGGAGTATATCAATTGTCCGTCTCAGATTTACATGAAGAATATGCAAAATGTCATCCAGTTTTTATATTTTCGTTTTTAGACTGTAACTTTTGTATTTTTTTTAATTTTTCAATTTTTCTTTCATGGTTTGGTAGATGAATAATGTGTAAATATTATACTAAAGGGAATTAATCACCTCGTGTGAATGTTAACAACGACGAGCTTTCCTAAAACGACGTGTAGCATAGTTAAAAACGAATTTAACTAATTTGAAAGTTCTGATCTTCATGGGTATGACTATGAATATCTTTATGATCTTTATGACCTATAGAAAAGTTTTCTACTATTCTCTAAAGATAAGTCATTTTCTTTATGTTTTCTTACACGCTATGTTTAAATGTGTAAAAAGTTACTGTCAAACATTTAATAGATATGCTTTTTTAAATTTATAAGTGGCGAGGGAGTATATCAATTGTCCGTCTCAGATTTACATGAAGAATATGCAAAATGTCATCCAGTTTTTATATTTTCGTTTTTAGACTGTAACTTTTGTATTTTTTTTAATTTTTCAATTTTTCTTTCATGGTTTGGTAGATGAATAAAGTGTAAATATTATACTAAAGGGAATTAATCACCTCGTGTGAATGTTAACAACGTCGAGCTTTCCTAAAACAGCGTGTAGGATAGTTAAGAATTAATTTAACTAATTTAAAAGATTTGATCTTCATGGGTATGACTATGAATATCTTTATGATCTTTATGACCTATAGAAAAGTTTTCTACTACTCTCTTTTAGAGATAGGTTATTTCCTTTATGTTTTGTGTATAAAGTTACTGTCAAACATATAATGGATATGTTTTTTTAAATTTATAAGTGGCGAGGGAGTATATCAATTGTCCGTCTCAGATTTACATGAAGAATATGCAAAAGGTCATCCAGTTTTTATATTTTCGTTTTTTAGGCTGGAAGTTTTGTATTTTATTCAATTCCATGCCGGACAATTGAGTCACTTTTGATTAATTTTTGATTAATTGTTTTTAATTTAATACATTGATTACATTTGATTTGATTATTTCTTGATATTTCTTGATATTCAAACCAGCGAAATTCTATACGAGTCGGCCCTGACTAGGTATTACCACGCTTTGCTGCATTCGACTTTTGCTGAAAGTGCACATGCTTGATATGACGCCGGCGCCGCCTCCGAGTGGGTGGCAACTCTTTTTCTCCTCGCCGAACTCAGTGTTCAGACATTCGCTTGTCAGATATGCTTCTGCCTGCGATTGTGCAAAGCTTCGCATATCGAATAATCAAAGTTAAACTTTTAAGCAGATCACAGAGAGATGTGTGCTGCTCGCTCACGCAAAATTAATATCGGGGTTTTAGTTATATGCAAACGAAAACCTCCCACCCACGCTCGACCGGATGTTAGGATGTTATCAGACAAGTTTGGACAATATCCACGTTGCAGCTTTGTTCCACAGCTTGTCTCATAGAATGCACAAAAAAATAATTAAACTAGAAGATTATTCATGCAAACTTTTTTACATGCAAAACAGCGACGTGGTTATAAAATTATTTAGTTTTTCGGCGAATTTATTAGTTATTTTTTTGAAACATAAATAGTTAAACAACTTGGTGCATTAGTTCATCTTCATTTTATCTTACAATTAGGTTTTAGCCAAATTGTGAACTTATTTTAGAAAACAAAGGGAGTGTTACAATTGTCCGTCCTAGATTTGAATGATTTTTTTGTATGTGTAGCAGAATAATTTCTGTTAACGGGTTTTTTTCGACAATTACACAATTGATTATCCGTTTCATACCACTCTAGGATTAGGAGTAGGAGTAGGAATAAGAGTGGGAGAACTTTGAAAAATTACATTTCGTATGTCGCTAAGTGTTAGCAAACTTAATACAATACACAAAAACAAGTTTGTCGCTGTAATATGTTGAGTAGTATTTGAGTCTTTTTTCATCAGTTCCATGGTCCTTCGAACTGGATCATCAGACTTCTGATGATCCGGTTCGAAGGACCATGGAATCAGAATGAGTTATTAGGTCATCTTTGTTTCATACTTTCATACCACTCTAGGAGTAGGAGTGGGCGTGGGAGCGGGAGCACTTAAAAATAATTTTGAGTTGAGTAAGCGTTGTTATTTGAGCGGTTATTTTACCAGCGGTGAATTTACCGCGGTGAATTTACAACGGTGACTTTTCCAATATAATCATTCGTTACAATATAAAATTTTCATAATTAGACTCTATTGTTGGCCATTCTTGCATGTTGTTGGATGATATTGATCATAATAGTATGTTTGGACGTTTAATTTTGCAGTAGACGAGCCGTCACTGGTTCCTACTCACTTTTCGAATGCCTTCACATCCTCTCCCCTTCTGTTATATGCCTGTAGCGCAGAGAGAGAGTTTTCCCTCAAACATGGCGTACGTAAAGTTTCCACACAGTCGAATCTGCCGTATATAATCCGGAATAATCTGCATACGCTCAAAAGGAGCCGTGCATAAAACGCTGCGGCTCGCCGCGGTTGTTCGCGAGATAAAGTGGAAGAAGCCATCTTTCCTACCTTTTCCAATTCACAGTGTACGGTGCGTGTACAAAAAACGATTTCATACCATGCGTTTCATACTCTTCCCTGCAAAGCAGTCACATGACACTCTGTAAGCTTATGGGAATCCCATCTCTGCCTTTTGATGCCAAGCCATGGTCTTATTAGTGTATATGCCTACATACGAGCTGCAGGAAAAGGTAGACTTGAAAGGACTAACCACGAATAGTAATCATAAGTGTGTTTACACCGGCGCGGTTGTGTTACCACGTAGCTCAGGAATTAGGAATTCTTTTTGATGACTAAGTCTATGTGTTCTATGTGTTCCATGTATTCTTTGTGCATGAGACTGAAGAGGGTCTGACTCTTCAGTCTTTTCGTTACGAAATAAGGGACCCTTCTTTTTGGTATACACGTTTTTTTTGTTCTTTTTGCCCGTTAGCTTATATTCTATGCTAAAGTTTAAGTGGGAGTGGGAGTGGTGACACATTGAAAAATTGATTTCCGTTTGTCGCTCAATGTTGGGAAAGTTCATGTACGCGCGTTGTGCGCACAAAAGCAAGTTTTTCGCGGCAATATGTTGTGATTTGAGTCATTTTTCTCATTAGGACTATGGTCCTTCGTACCGAATCATCAAGAATTCTGATCAGAATGACTTATGAAGTCATCCCTCTTTCGTTTTTTCATATCAGTCTAGGTATATCACTCTAGGAGTGGGATTTTTGTTAGTCGTTCAGTATTGGCAAACATAATGCAATCACAAAAGCAAGTTTCGCGGCAATATATTGTGGTCCATGGTCCTTCGAACCGGATCAGCAAAACTTCTGATCAGAATGACTTATAGCCATCTTTACTTCTTACTTTCCTATTACTTTACGAGTTTAGGAGTGGGACTGGATGTGGGAGTGGAAGTGGAGTTGGGAGCACATTGAAAATTGATTTTCGTTTGTCGCTCAATGTTGGGAAAGTTAAACTACGCGCGTCGCGTGCACAAAAGCAAGTTTTTCGCGGTAATATGTTGAGTCGTGGATTGAGTCGTTTTTCTCGAGGCGAATCAATAAATCAAGAACTGTGAGCATATGCCTCATTTTCCACGCTGCCAACTTTGTAATTTTTTATCAGGACATAATGAGATAATACGTTTTTGGTACACATCTTTTGTAAAGTCTATAAAACTTGTTGTTGAAGAGACTTTTCAGAAAGAGAAGAATTGAAAATAAGTTAAACACATTGAAATATGGAGTTTTGCTAAAATATAAGAGAAAATATGTTTAGATGTGAACAAGTGGACATATTTTTTTGTGAAAAAGTCAGTTTAAACACAACTATTTGAAGCTACCTTTTCCATAGCTTCAACTTTTCGAAAGTTACCTTGAAGTGTTTCACTAAAATATACGAGAAGCACGTGTTTAGATGTGTCCAAACGACTAATTTTAGCTGAAAAGTGCTTTAAGCATTTGAAAGTTAACAGACGATTTTTGAAATTTTGTTGTAAAAGTCAAGTGTTTCTTCGGCAAAACGTACACCACCGGTTATCCCTTATTCCAACATATAGTCGTTACGAATGTGGCCATAAAAATAGCCGACCATAAATATTGTATTAGCCTTGGCTCGAGCAATTTATAAAATTACCTCAAACGTCAGGGGTGGTCAAATAGGCAGACCTATACGTGTTCCTCTGCGTTTCCCCCCCTTTTTGAGAGCGCAACATGCATTTTTCTTCCTTCGTCCTTGATGTAATGACAAATAAGCGAAATACATTAAAGGCCAAGCTAGATATATCCGGATTAGACCTAACAATAAGAATGTAAGATATGTAATCATATATATAGCGTATGAATAATTCCATATGATCCGGTTCGAAGGACCATGAAGAACGCTCTTAGTCCTAACTTATATTATACGACTGGATTTGAGGCACTTGAAAGGGTCCTATACTATATTTCAGGTTGGTTTTGTCGAAGCCTGAATGAAGTCTAAATGAAAGGTTCGCGAAATATAACATGCAAATGATATTCAAGTATCACTCTAAATTCGAAATAAAAACGGCTACCGAAAGGGAGAATAAAAAAAAAGAAGGCAAGAGAAAAAGAGAAATGAGAAAGGAAGAAAAAGTATTATGAAAATTTCAATATTTTATATTCACACATTGACTGACTTACTTTCGTAAGCGTGGGAGGACCGTTTCTAAAACTTTCAGTTCCAACGCGTAAATTGTATTTTCATGTTAATGGATCGAGGATTTTTTATTAACTTTTATATGTCCTTTTTAAAATGTGCTACTTTTTCTTTCATAAAACGGTTTTCCAGCCTCTAGAACATATTTTTCTTCATATTTGAAGATACCTTGATTAACTCTCTGCTTCTTAGAAAAAAATCGGGTAATATACGTTAGATGTAAATGTAAGTTCCGGTTCGAAGGACCATGAACCTTCGAACCCGATCATCAACACATTTTGTCATGACTGTTTTCCAGTCTTGTCTCATTTTGAGTTGTGTTAAATATGCCCCAATTTTTTAAATTTAGTTTTATGTGCCTCCAAATGTAAAAATCTGTAAAAGGATGCTGAGTTATGTTTGTTAAATCTGGCTGTATATTCCGGTTAGGGTTTTTCATGGTCCTTCGAACCGAATCATCTAGAGTCCTGATCAGAATGACTTATGAGCCGATCTTTTACGTTATACTTTCACATCATACTAGTTCTTGACACTCAGATAGATCATATTATATAAGTATAATATTTAAGTTTAATATAAGCTAGGATTAGGTGCGTTTTTCGTGGTCCTTGGAACCGGATCATCAAATGGTAATAAGCCAAGGATTTTGTTCTTTCACTTCTTGAGATCAGGAAGTTCTTCCATTATACCTAAGTTACACTCCTTCAAGTCAGTAGAAACAAATAGTTTCACAAAAGATGGGACTAAGACCTTTTTCTATGGTCCTTCGAACCGGATCTGTCGGTGACATCTAGAAATGTTAAACTCTTTTTGGTTCTGCGCCAAACATAAATCCAATCACATGATAGTAACTTCTACAAGGTAGTATTTTTATCTGAACAAATCTACTTTTCGATTTTCCTGGCACTGCAGAAAGGAATACTTTCAAGGAACATGGATACAGCTTTATTTGTTACTTATCTCAATTTGCACATGACAAACATTTGTTCAATGCCAAACTAAAAGGTTTATTTCCAAAACTAAGGCGTTTCATGTTGGAATATAGTCCCTTTTGGAACCCTTCCACACAACAGGATTATCCCATTTATCCGCGCCTTAACATTGTCACAATTCAAGCCAATGTGTCAGAAAATGGATCATGTAATAATAGAAGGTGACACAATATCTAATTCCCAACATGGTATTTATCACTAGGAATTAGTCTCGCGTAGGCTACATTGCGTTAGAAAATAAGTGTATGATGTCTTCTAGTGCTTCACGAATGAGAACTATTTTGATATCTCTACTAGAGATTCGAAGAAGTGAGGATGTAGCGCTTCCAAAATGTTGCATGGTCCTTTGAAACGGATCAACTTTTTTGGTCCTTCGAACCAGCACCAGTTTTTATGACCCTTCGAACCGGATCATCGAGACCTGTGGAATTATTGTAATTAGGAGATGGTACACTTCTAGCGAACTTCGAACCGGATGATCAGAATAGAAGAGAATCAACAACTTTCAGAGAATCAAATTTTTGTAGTCCTTCACTAAGGACTCCCTAATTCTTGATTCGGCAACATTTGGAGAGACCCTGTTCGAACAACTTTTTACCGACGCTGTGTATCCAGATATAAGAAACGTCGTGAAAACGTGAAGCTCTGGCAACCTGGCAAGGAGCACGGCATGAATAAGTTAATTCCAAACGTGGTGGCCGGCGACGAACTTTTTTCGGGGGCGGTCGACGGCGTGTGAGGAGGATGTGGTGGGGATGGGGCGCATTTTAAGCGCGTCGAAGACGTCTGGAGAAGCGGCAGTAAAATATAACTCGGTGGGCGCCTCGGTTGGAGGCACCAAGAGGCGGTACAAAAATAATCAATACGATGCTGCCCCCGGATGGATGCGAGGAGGACGCCACGCGCGCTCCCGTGGACTTCAATTTTCGCATCGCGAATACTGGGCCAGTCCGAATCCTTCCGAACGATTCGATTCACTCTTGTGAGTTGTATTTAATTTGATTCCCGCTCAGAAGTCAGAACAGGGAATACACGAAGGACCATGAACGCAACTTCAATTCGAAAATTGCATGATGCCAAAAACAAAGTTGATATGCTTTATAAATAACGATTTTCTACTGGAATAATTCAACATGCACCAAATATTTGTAATGCGGGGGTGACGATGACGGGGAGGGGGAGGGTGCAGTATAAATGATTTACAGATTAACGTCAACTTCAGGCCACAATGCAACGATGTGATAATTCGCTATAATTGCCGCCAACAGATTGGCATTATTATTTTACAAGGCTTTAATTCTATTGTTCCGAATTATTGCAGATAATTTTGTTCATTTATGATGAGCTTAACTAATTAAATCCAATATTTTATGGGCGTAATTCATTATCACTAATTTATTATCACTAATAGAAGCTATATACTCTTTGTATAACTAATAGTTTTTACTTTAAAATTTTAAATTCATTAAATTTATTATCTCATGGTCCTTCGAACCGGATCACCAAGAATTTTGCAATTACTCATTTCCACCACAACTAAGGGGAGACTTCGAAGCAAGTCTAGCTTTTTGAGAACTTTGCATGGCCGAAACGGGTCAATCAAGAATTTTAATGGTCCTTCGAACCGGATATTCAAGACCTATTCATCTCTATCACAACTCCTTCGGTCCTTCGAACCGGATAAAATCGTTAACATCCGCTTGACATGCCTGTGAATTTCATTATTACAATTTATTAAAATGAAAGTAGCATATTAATGCATAGTATTATTGAATGATAAAATATCATTAACAGGGTAGAATAAGCTTGCCATTGAAGGAATTAATTTGTTTGAGTGGTTTTGTTAGCGAAATAACAGAATTGAATATGAAACATACAGAATTGATCTTGTTAGGAGTGTATTTGGCGTAAGAATATCATGTTCGGTGCAGTGACAGGGCACTTCATCTTGTGAAACTTCGTACTCTCACTATATCAATATACGGCAGTAAACTATGAACGCAAACGCAAACATACTTTACTATAAGTATGTGTCACTTTAGGATGTGGAGATTTTGATATGGAAACGCGTTTGTCAAACATTCTGCTTGGGAAATATGGAATGAGTGACGACAAGATTCTTCTTCAAACGATTCCCCAAGGGGAAATATACCAAAATATAATATAAACTAATTAATATTATCGCTTTGAACAATCTGCTCAGTGTGTACCTGCAATGCTGAACACGCTAAACACATTGCTGCGGTTCCAGAAAGCAAACGTCATCGATTAGATCCGGTTCGAAGGACCATGCAAATTGTCGATGATCCGTTTCAAAGGTTCATGAGTAGATTTGATAGATCCAGATAGAGTAAAAGAGTTATTATCGATTTGATCCGGTTCGAAGGACCTCCCCGACCATCCTAATATAGTAAATCGGGTCAAAATTGTTTTGAACAAGTAGGTGTTATCGATATGATCCGGTTCGAAGGACCATGAAAACTGTCAAAGAACCATGAAAAGTTTTGATGGGACAAGGAGTATTAAACAGTTATTATCGCTTTGAGCAATCTCGTCAGTGTGTTTCTGCAATGTGTTCAGTGCACTGAACACATTTCTACGGCCCGAAAAAGCAAATGTCATCGATTTGATTCGGTTCGAAGGACCATGAAAACTGTCAATGACCCAGTTCGAAGGACTATGAAAATTTTTGATGAGACAGGCAGTATCAACATTGTTTCGAACAAGGAGGTGTTATCGATTTGATCCGGTTCTAAGGACCATGAAAACTGTCAATAACCCGGTTCGAAGGAACATGAAAATTTTTAATAGGACAATCAGTATTAAATAGTTATTACCGCTTTGAACAATCTACTCAGTGTGTTCATGCAATGAGTTTGGTGTGTCGAACACATTTCTTCGGCTCCAAAAAGAAAATGTCATCGATTAGATCCGGTTCGAAGGACCACGCACGCTGTGGATGATCCGTTTTAAAGTTTCATGAAAAGATTTGATAGGTCCAGATAGAGTAAAAGAGTTATTATCGATTTGATCCGGTTCGAAGGACCTCTCTACCCTTCCTCCCTTCCTACCGACCATTCGAATATTGTAAATCGGGTCAACATTGATTCGAACAGTATTAATTACGTAAACTTTTGATATATACCCCAATTAAGGCTATCAATTATTACACACGCTAATAACTAGGCACATTGAATATGTGCCTGCAATAATGAAGCAACAAATCCATTGGTATTAGCAACAAATACAAATAAGGATTATTCGAATATTCTATCCTATCTACTGTATCAATATCGCCACAAATTTCACAAATTTCGAATTACATAGCCCTGGACATTCCCTTGACATAATTAATCATTTATGACTTTATACAAACACAAAATTCTACCGCCAAACATAAAATAATACCAATAATGTTGAATTCTATGCTTCGGTCCAATGTAATTGAATCAACCCCTCTTGGCTCGTGCTGAAATTTATGACATTTGCAACGAATAGTAATATTAAATTTTATTATGCTCTGTTAGAGAAATATGACGAGCAGGCCAACACAGAACAACAGAGAGAATGACGCTTTGTGTCATTCCCAACACAAATATTAGTGATGAAAATTTTAGTTCAGTTCGTTTCTGCCATTTTCCTTCGTTTTCGAACCGAAGTGAAGCGAGAGCGAGCCACGGTGTCGGGGGCGGCTATACGTGACAATTTTCCAGAATGTGTGGGTGTTGTCATGGTAACTCTTCATACCTGTGAGAACACACACATGGTAACATTCAAGGACTATTCTATTCCTTTTCCAGACTAAAAGGGATAGGAAATGTCCTCGTTAGTTTTCTCCTACTTTTCTTCCTCAAAATTTGCCTGTACAATTCTGATTTCTGGACAATCAAAGATTAAATGAGGATCCAGTGTGTTATAACAGTACACTGGGTCCCACAGAGGTGTAATTACGACGGCAGAGAAGTCCCAAATTCGAAAGAAAAAGTGGGACTTCACTTCGGTCGTATTTACACATCTGTGGGAACCTGTGCGTTCACAAGCTATACAAAAAAAGGCTGCCGGCATTGGTTTATTATGAAAAATTCTACGTGAAAGGATAATATTAGGAATTTCCAATTTCTTAAATGTCTATGGATCATTTTACGATTGTATTTATGATAGTATTACTTGGATATCATTGAACATGTTTGTATTCTTGTTCATTGCTCATAGTTAGATACATTTGTGAAGTTTTCAGATATGTTTGGCTTTAGCGATATTTTCCATAATTATCGATACCTGAAATATCGATATTTATCGATATCGATACTTCATTTAACTACTCTCATGAAAATGTAAATTTTAGACAATAGTAAAGAAAATTCAATTCATTTACGAATTTCTATGGGGAAAACTTGTCTAAACCATTCATTTTTCATGTTTTCTATGCACATCGCAAGTTTTGCCTCAAAGTCCTCCTTCACCAAAGTTTCCAAAGCCTCAACATTTCCAGATACTGATCATCATTAAATCCCGAATCTCCACAGACGTGAAATATGATTTTATGATTTATAACTTGTGAGTACATGCTTGTTCGTGGTGTGAACACCCTTGTCGGACCGTCTTATTCTCTCACCGTGTTTGTGACTTAATAATTTCATTTGAGACTTTGCGTCCTGTCCCTTGAAGCTTTCTCCGTGGAGCTAAGAAGTCGGGGAAAGCAAATACTCTCAAAGAGATACATACTTATGTGTGGGTAGTGGGGGTGATACAGGAGGGGTAACAATGAAGAAGAGAGAACTTCATTCAATGACGGCCTAAACTTAAAAACGGTCTTCACAACCTTGTAGCTTCCTCATTATCCACGTTTTCTATGTTTCTTCTTCACCAAAGTTTCAAAAGCCTCAACTTTTTCAGATACTGATCATCATTCATTCCCAAATCTCCACAGACGTGAAATATGATTTTATAATTTATAACTTGTGAATACTTTTGAATGCTTGTACATGGCGTGAACACCCTTGTCGGACCATCTCATTCCCTCACCGTGTTTGTGACTGAATAATTTCATATGCGTCCTAGCGTTTTTGCGTCCCTTGAAACGATCCGCGAAGCTAAGAAGTCGAGTAAGGCAAATACTCTGAAAGAGATACATACGTATATGGTGGTGGAAGGGGGAGACGGGAAAGGGGTACCGATGAAGAAGAGAGAACTTCATTCAAAGAGGGGAAACAGACAAGTCAGGCATGGCTGGTGGGCATAGAAGGTCGTAGGGTTGATGCCAGCACGAGTTGAGGTTGAGAGTGCAACACGCTCGTGAATATTTCACGAAGCATGTGTGCTTTTATGCATGTGTGCATGATTACCTGTCAGACACACCCCCGCAATATGCACCGCACCCCGATGCGCCCCCGCTTCCCAGTCTCGTTCGACCGGTTAATGTAAAACAACTTCCACTATAGCGCGGGTGCATGTTGATGTTGTTGAGGCACATGTGAGGGTGACCCTGCTCTTTTCTCCTCTCCTCTCCTGTTCATGATGTGTTTTATCCGTGATGCGTTTATTTCGTCGACCATGGTACTCAGGGTTTGCGGGATGGAGGAAGGGAGAAAGGTAGGGTTTAGGGGAGTCAGAAAACCGTACAAATCCTCGCAAACAAAGGAGCACCGAACACCGAACTCCGCAAACGCCGAACTCGCGCTAGGTCCGAGAGTGAGTTGTCTTAACGTGGCTTGCATATTTTACATCAATCTTGCGCAGCCACCTCTGACCCGGCCAACGATTTGTATCATCCATCGCCGGTCGTTTTGTTCGGTTTTGCAGGTTTGCCGACAAACCCACTAAACATTATCTACCGACCCCAAGGTATTTGCACTGTTTTAGCTGACTGTTTCAAATTGTGACGGGCGCACTTAGAATTATTCCACACTTAGCAATTCTATCTAATACAGAGGCGTCTCTCTGTTTCTATCAACAGAGACAAATTACGACAGATTACGAATATAAACAAAAGGGGGGTGGGGAGAGGAGTCGTCTCCTGTCCATCTCCAGGCAACTCATATTTCAGAGGAATCAGATTTACTGCAGAACCCGGTAGATTCAAGTTTTATTGAATTCTTCTTTTACTGACTGCGACCAAAACATCCATCTCTCATAAGTACCTCATAATTGGCTCTTGGACGATTACTGCCATCTCTTTTATGATTTCGTCCCGCTTGAACCAAATATAACAAAAGTCAATATTGTAAAGCTCAATTGTACTTTCGGTAAAACGTGCACCACGTCTACATTTACAGCTATTGGCGCTGGAGCTATCTCAACATTTTATATCTTAACTTCAACGTCATATTATCAACAGAAAACTTCTCAAAGTCACAAAAATTTGAACTCGCGTTTGAACTCTTGAAAAGAGGACATCAGTCCGTCATAAGTACCCCATAAATGGTCCTCGGACGAAAACTGCTGTTTATGCTAGTTCAATCTCAAAGAAATCATACAAAGATATTGAACCCTTAAATATAACAAAGGCCATTCTTGTAATACTCAAATACAGTTTCGGCAGAACAGCTCTTTGAGTAGAGCTCTACGAAGCCTGCTGTCACAATTCAAATATCACTAGTACGTAATCAAAAATCTTGAGACTGTATTCAGACTTTACGGTTTTTCACTGCAGGTAAAACAATAAAGCTCTTTGAATGAAGCGCCATGATTTTACCATCTTGTATTAAATACGAGTCCCTATCCCTTCCGACAATTTTAATTGTTACTTATTCCGATTTAAATTCAATCTTTACCTGATTTTCTCGATCATGCTCCTCGGCAATACAATCTTGCTTATTACTCACTTTGTTAAGTACAGTGCACTGCAAATATACGTGATTTAATTCATCAAATACTTTTCATCAAAACATATTCTTGTCATTAACGTTAATAACATGAATCAACATCATAAACTCGATACAGCTCTTTGAGTAGAGCTCGA
>WSZQ02068884.1:0-12115 GCA_019419845.2 Weissflogia rhopalogaster
GTATTGATTGTTCCATGCGTTTTGTAATTACTGTAATCAAAGATATTATTTTCTTAATATTGAATTAGTTGCGTGATTCGTAATTTAAAATCATTTGTAAAGTACTTACGTTCTAGTGTCACAGTACGTTCCCCAAGAATGAAAAGCAGCTAATATTCTCTCTATCTTCAAGAAAGGAAATCGGAAAGATCCAAATTGTTATCGTGGACTAAGTATAACTTCTACCATTAATCGCTTATTTGGAGGAGTACTGTAAGACAAATTGCGAACATTTCATGGACATTGCATTACAGAAAACCAGAACGGATTCATCATAGGCCGGTCCTGTACAGACAATCTATTTATCTTGCAACAGTTACTAGAGAAGCGATCTGCGAGAGGGCTAGAGACACATCTTGCATTCATAGATCTGGAAAAGGCCTACGACAATGTGCCACATATTAAACTATGGGAATGCTTAAGAGACCTCCGAATAAACTCTTACATAAGTAACACTATCAAACAATTATATACTAATGCAATCGCCCATATCAAAAGTGGAAGTCAAATCGGAGGCCATAACAATAACTAAGGACCTAAGGCAGGGCTGCAGCCTTTCGACAATGATCTTTAACCTGTACCTAGAAGTGGCATTGAAAGAATGGAAAAGAAAATGCTCCGGAATGGGAATTCCGATCAACGAAACATATTGGTACAACCTAAACTTTGCGGATGACCAGGTAATTATCGCCCAGGGCACTTTTGATTTAGAGTTCATACTGCGTAGACTATATGCGCAATACCTGAAGTGGGGCCTCCAAATTAACAATAGTTAAACCAAATACATGCAAATCAACAGCAATGCAGAAACAGAAGTGTACTTAACAGAGAGAATCAAAATCGGAGAGGTTCAAAATTTCAAATACTTAGGTGTGGTTATGGACCAAAGAGGCATAAGTGATACAGAAATTGAAGAAAGAATAAATGGAAGCAGGGAAATATTGGGGTAACTCTTTATGGTGGGACAAATCGCTATCAAAGGATACAGAGAAGCGAATTGCGCGGACGATGGTAGAATCAGTCTTGTGCTATGGCAGTGAGTTATGGGTAATTAACAAGCAAATGGAACAACGTATAGAGGCAACTGAAATGAATTACCTCCGCCGAAGTGCAAGAATCTCAAAATTGAAGATAATAAGAAACATAGTCGTCAAAGACCTTATGAAAGTAGAGGCGACAGTTTTAGACAGAATTAAGGAACGACAATTAAGATGGTTTGGTCACATTAAGGGAATGCCTGAAAGTCTATAGCCCGGTAGACCACGAAAGAAGTGGTATGCAGGAATAGTAAAGGTCATGGAAGAGAGAAAACTAACTGAAGAAATGGTCCTGGGCAGGATAAGGTGGCGAGAGGGAATGAGCAAACAGGTCACTCTGTATAATAACTTATTTGTATTATAACACTTACAAAATCAACTTAATTAGAAAAAAAATCCTAGATTCCTTCTTGACATCGTCCTGTGGTGTTGCCCCCTTCTTCTTCTCGCTCCGCCGTCTTCCTCAGCCACGGCTTTCTTTTCGTCAGGACCTTTAATGTTGCCACCCCCTGCCATTCTCTTTCAACCAACCTTGCACACTCTTCCCCACATTCCTAACCTCCTGCGCCCATTCCCCTTCCAGCCCTATACATTCATTCACCATATAGTCCCATGTATCCTGGCCCATTCCCCAAAGTATACACCTGACATACTGTTCCCCCATCCATACTTTTCTTCACCGCTCCTCAGACCCGCATCTAGCGCTTGCAACTAGTATTTTGTCTTCCACACTTATTTTCTTGCTTCCTCTATACTCTGGCCGTCTGCCAATTGTTTGGATTCCACGATATACAGGGTTCCAGGTACTCTCACTAATTTTACCATGTCTTTCTTGTTTTTCTACCTCTGATCTTCTTCTCCTGAATTGGAACAACTCTCCTTGTCAGCTCTGTAATATAGCATACAACACAACACACAACAATAATACAATTCTCAACAACTAGAACACTACTTCCAAAACAAATAACATACAACACAAAACCAGACTATACCAAACAAAAAAGAAACTGAAAACAATATATGTAAAAAGCAGTCGGAAAGAACTCAATAGTCGATAGACTCTAAAATATATATTATTATTATTCTCCAAAGAATATTCTTTATGCTAAAAAACTCGATTTACTATTCCAAAAATGATCACTTAAGAAAAAATCGGAAAAATACAGTTGTTTTTACAGTACATTTTATCATTTTATCGATGAATTCTCACAAAGCTTGGTACTTAATGTTAACAGAGGTTAACATTAACGGACTACACTTTTAATGGGATCAGAGTCCGACGATACCAATAGTAGCAGCCAAGTGGTGGAACTAAAATTTGTAATTGTAATTGTAAATTATGTTTTAAAATAATTTCTAATATACAAATCGTCAAAAATCATTCATTGTAATAATTGATTCAATATTACACGTAATTAGTTTTGTTATATCTTATGAAGCCCAAATAATGAATCGGGTCTTCATAACAAAATGTGGGAAATTCAGCATTAAAATTTTCAGTAATATATTGTTTGAGTATCATTGCTTAGCATTTTAAGCAGCCTACTGCGTCTCCTAGTAGGTAAAATATAGAATCAAAACACCATTAATTGTAATTTTAAATAAAATATTTATTATTTCTAATCGGCACGAATGCGAGGAAGTTTGTAAACAGTAGTTGGCAAATATTTTAACATTAAAATAATAATGATGTATATTAATACTTAATAGCTGCAAACAGCAATTTGTGGACCTAAATTAGACACGCAAATTTACGACTAGTATGTGTAATTACTATAAATGAATTATAGCCGCCTTGGTAACAGTAGAGATAACGAGGCGAGGTTTGTAATTATCGGCAGCAATCGCGTGATGGCAGTTTGCATGCGTGATAAGTTCCCCGCTGCGCTTCGATTTTGCATATATTCCATCGGTGCGACACACGATGGTGGCGCACCATATGACACACGACGCGCGGGGGTGGTCGTAAAAATCAAGGGACGCTCTACCGACCAACGCGACGCCAATACAGGCCGAGGACGGTAGGCTAGAAAAACGCAACGAATCGCTAAATTATTCCTATGACCCTCTCTCAAACGAACGCAGACTCTAAGATACGCTTTACCTAAACACCTACACAATACTCGTATACCTACACAACCGTCCACATATCCCCGGGAACCCTCGCATGCGTTCGTAATTCACATGCAAATCGATTTACTTATTCAACGGGAAAAGTGATTCCGCGCTACATTTGCCGATAAATAAAGGTCGTGGTGGTGCGACTACCACCTTTAATCCATAAACTTTCCGGCGGTTCGATTTTTATCGGCTAACTGCTCCAAAATTCGCGTATTATATTACATCGCATCTTGTTTAATTTATGAACTTTATGATATTGTAGTTAATAAATTACAAACTAGTTATGCTGAGAAATTATGTGATATGTTCATAATAAAGGCCTGAATACACTGGAAGCGTGCAAAAATCGCCGAGCGTTGGCGCTCACGTTGAGTGCAGACTGGATGCGATTGCGTAAGAATATAGAATATTCTTGCGATTGATGCCAGAAACAGTTTATGGCACTAGAAAATGGAAGCTTATCTGCCGATATGTGCTTTCGACAGTTTTAAAGTAAGTTGTAAAATAATGATTTCCATTTTTAATTGTTCCTTACATTGTCGCAAGTAATTTTGATAATGCATTTTGAGCGCGCACGAGGCGCTTCTCCTGGCCCTTAGAATATTACTGAGCGCATCCCTGTCGTCTTAAGAATAGTGGAAACAGACGTGGTAATCCAATAAATGATTATTCACATTCTAAGCCTATGACGCACTTCTACATCTTGTTGCACCCGTGATCTGGCGAACCATAAGTAATTCATTCGGCACCCAATTTCTCATCAAGCTTGCTAATACTTCGTCCGCAGGTGGCGTGTCGTGGCCAAATGATATTAGGGCGAGGAGGTCTATGTTTATGTTTATATTATTTATGCACAATCCTTTCTTATACGTATTATCGAAAATGAATATATGCAAACCTCAAACACATCACACCTAGAATTAATGATGGTTCCGGCGCCGGGATGTACTGGGAAATGACCGACCGGCCAAACGTCAGCCGCAAATAAATATTTAATGCTGATTTACGTAACCGAAGGCTCATCGGTTGCCGGTATGAATATTAATTGCACATGAAATTTTACAACGTGAGTTACACACGTAGTACGGGCGCCGTGCATCGAAGATTTATCGCTCGTAAAAGAGTGCCGGCGCACTGCATCTGTATGATACTTTAATTAATAGTATGTCACATAATACCCCAGCCAGTTGGCAATGGAGACGGTTATTAAATGCATATTAAACGTTGATACTTTGGTTCATATTAGTGCTAACCTTAGGCATATTAGTTTAAATTGGCCATATCATAATTATATATATTTGAGATTTAGAATCTTATTTGTCTCAAACTAAGGTAGCTTAAGACGGAGGCGAAAAGTATCACTTTCGAAGCTAATTTACTCACCGGGATTTTACCGTAAAATCTCTTTGCTATACGTATTATTTCTCACATCAATAATCTGTGCATTAATCCATTCCGCATATTATGATTACCTGGTGAGCACTTTGAGTTTCCGTCTGGTGCGTTTTTTCCCATGAAGACCCGTTGCGCTGCACGTGTGTGCTACCCTTCGAAGATGTGCGGAACGCGGATTGCGGGATTGCGGAAAAATGCAAACATCGCCGCGGCCGAGGTTCGCTTGCATTGAAATGGGAAATCCGCCCAAGCTTCGATCAGTATTTTATCCGGCACAGCCGGCCATAAGCCGCGCTGGACGCGGGCAATCCTCACCGCCCGGTGGTCGAGGGCTGCCAAACCGACAACACGCGGTGGGGATTCGCGTACACCGTCGATAATCTGGCCACCATGCGCATGAGGCACCTATAAAAATAATGCGTACGTGTCGCAGTCGACCGACAGTTGTGGATGTGGAGTGTCCGTGCACTATCGAACCGATAGTGAAATGGCGCGAGGCGCATGTAGCGATGCGCGATACAAGCGCTAGATATTGAACGGTCATGTAAAATGTATGAAATTGTTCGCTTCCTTCATTCGGCGCCCGTCCGATGCAAGGGAGGGTCCTGCAGGCTATTACCAGCAGCGTCGCTGCCAAGGCGCGCGCTCCTCTTGCGTAACGCCTGCCGCCTAAGCCAGTCGCCGTATAAAGCATATAAAACTGCGCTTTCGCCGTTTTAAGTGTGCTTCGCTAGTGTGGCATTGCGAGGGCATCATAAAAGCGTCGGGCATTGATACTACTCACTTACTATAATGGTAATCGCGATGTGAGGAAGTAATGTTTCTACACTTCTCTGCAATATAACGATCATATTCTTGTGCTTTGTGAAATCGTGCAAAGCGCAATTAAATCACTGTAACTGATCAATATTTAAGATAGTTTAAAGTACATATACATTATAGAGGTGTTCACACAAATTTGATTGATATAATAAGTCGTATATAGTTATTATTTTTACCGATAACCGTTTAAACCAAAACAAAGTTATCGAAAACACGTAATACCTGTTCATGCATTGAAGTCAACGGGCATCATTTTGAGCATTAACCACAACAATTACAAGGTATATAAGTGATACAAAAGTAAATTCTGTAAAGATCAGCTTACTCTTTATATTGGGCAGTAAATCCGTAAAATTCATTCTATTGATTATAGAAGAACTACAAAAGGAATGTTTCAAACAAATTCGACATACTTTAAGTCGTTCAATTTTAATCCGCAATTAAAAATAGGGGTACCCATTGAAGATTTCAAAGATATCTATCTAGTGATAGATATCCATATTGTGCTCATTTACTCTACAAACGTAATACATTTTACAGTTCATAACATATTTTATCTCAGGTATTCAACGATAAGAAGTTAGTAGCGAGCCTTCCAGCAACGAATTCAAACAGTTCTATTTAAAACGCAAGGCAATATATGATTTTCAATTATGACGGCTGATTTTCCAATATGGAAATTACCTGCAAAATTACCATTAGGCAATTTATTTACAATATTCATAGTTGTCAGTCTTACGATGACATTATCAAAAATAGTTATTGGGTTGAGTAGATTGTAGAAGGACTGAAAATACAGGGATATAACCTATTGCAGACGGATATTTGATAATAAATGGATCAATAATACGTACATAAAAAATTATAAATATTTTATTTCCCATTATCGCCACCGTGAAAACGACCGTATGAGTTTGACAATCACCTATTTCCCCGTGATATTAAAGTTCCTATTACCAGAAAATAATCGAAAATGTGTTACTAATCAAACTATAACTCAAAACATGAGCAAAAGCACTCATTGAAATTTTACCACATTCTTAACTGAAAAATTGTTATAATATGAAACAAATAAGTAATCAAATTATTTTTAATTGCAGAGACCAAAGTTAACTCAATTTTTCATTTCGAACAAGGATATTACTAATTTATGATTATGTCAATAAAATGCAGCATTTTGAGTAAATACCCAAAAGAAAATCAAATGTACTGAATAATGTAATTTAACTAACTGTAAAAAGATGAAGAATAATGTTTACCTATGTTGTTTTCCAAACGCAAACAATTTCTTTCAAATATATTAATTTTACGTTTCAAGAAGATAATTTGTCATCGTTCATCAAAATATGCAATAGAATAGGCTTGTTAGCAGTTATCAACGCAGCAATTGTGTGCATAGCACGCATGTACGTCATGCGATCACGGCGAAGTCCCATAAATGTTTGTCATTTTTGTAAATTATTTATAAAAGCTGAAAAACGCACGCCACCGGCGGAAGCGGCCAACACCGGTGCAAACCTATCAATGTCATCGGAAAATGAATTGCGCTATCAGTAACAGCGTCGCCAAGTCCACTTTGGCCGTTGTCACATACCGAGCGTATCCGTAAAAGCATTCGCATGTTTGTACCCCGCCAAGTTTTTGCGAGCACCCCCTCCAAGTGGGGACGCATCGCAGCGCATACCTTGTTGTCGCACACACGATAACCAAATAAATTGTGCCATTTTGTTCGGGTCGGATTGTTTGACTGTTTCGGTCGCGTGCATTACAGCGATATGTGTATGAAAGAATTAATAATGTACATATTTTAGCGGAAGTTTAACCCCCGCTGGTGGGCGCGTGAGTTGTCCGCTTTTCCGACGCGACAAACACACGAATCCCGCCCTGTCGTGTTGCACCGCCATGTGCACTTATTATTTGACATGTATGAAAATATATAGTTGTGGGCACTATTCTACACTGGAGGCGGCTCCGCAGCACGTGGCGTGCACCGGCGGCACGGCGTTCGGCGGTGTCAGTGCTGAAAGTCTAAAAGCGCACCCGCAACGTTTCTTCGGCGTCGCGGGGCCTGTTACAACTACGCGATAGTCATTATGATAATAAAATATTGATATTATTTTGCGGCTGCCAGCAGCGATCCATTACCACATATCATTTTCTTTATGACTTTGTTGCCGATGCCACCGGCTTGCTTTCCGTAATAGCTGTTAATAGCACCCTTTACCAATAAATATTCATTAACTGTGATGTCGCTCGAATGGACATTGCTAATATTGATATAATTTTATTGACACCACTTGTTTCAGTTTCTCCATCTATTTAAAATTAATAAAATTAATATTTGTTAATAGAGCAGATGCAAGTATACTTTACTATTCATCTATGTATAAATAATCCTTTATACACCATTATACCTTTTGTGGGTTCCAGGCCACAAGTACACTCCTAGTAATATAATAACCGATGGATTAGCCAAAAAGAGCAATTTTATAGAACTCTTTCCTAGACTTACTATTGAGTGGCCCCTGCACCCACACCCATACATATATGGGAAGGGAATCCGTATATCGGAAAATTTAAAAAGACGCAAAAAATGGGAAAACACTCCTAAAATGAGGCAATCGATACGTCTTGTGAAACCACATAGTAACTAAAAGGTATTCGAACTTACAGGAACAAATTCTTCACTAGATTCATAACATGTCATTGAGTTATTTTCTGGTCCATGATGCTACATTCCAACTGCCTAACCTCCAAATTGTTCTAGTTTCCATTTCTTTGCCTGTGTCGTCAATTGTTTTATCGGTCCGTTTATTGTTTTTTTCGTATTTCTTTGGGCATTTTGAGTGTTTTACCAAGAGTAGGTTACCTTACAACCCCCCTCCTTTTTGACACAGGCTAATGACCGTCGCGGAGTTAACACTGTTGACGCTGTACTACTAGAAAACAACGAAGATGATCTGCATCGTTTATTTCACCAATTCAATTTAGTAGCACAACATACAATATGGAAATTTGCACTAACAAAACACAATCAATGGTAAATTCACGACACCCAACTCGCTGAAAACTGGAACTGAATGACAACATGATCGAACAGGTTAGCCAGTTCACAAACTTGGAAACTCTTATAACTTGCGATAAACACCGCGCCACTGCAAGCAAGCAAGCAACTACAAAGCCGCCCAAACGACAGAATGATTCAGGCTAATCAAAAGTCCGGGTCTGCCATAAGCTGTCATAAGACCAATAATGACAGATGCAACAGAGTCAGCGTCAGAAACAACTAACGAAGCAGAAATACAGAACAACCGAAATGCGTATCTTGCGTGAAATCACCAGAGTAACGCTAAGATACAGACAACTTAATAAAGACATTAGAAAGAAATGCGATGTAGAGAATGTAGTGAAGTGGTCCAAAGGAAGGAAGAGAGAATAGTGCGAACATGTAGACAGGATGGACGAATAGCATCCCATTTGAAAAAAGACCTCTTGGGACCCACCGAAAAAATGGCTACAGAGGTGGATGGGTGGGTGTTGCTATCCTAGTCAAAAGACATTGCCCTCTAGAACAAAATGAACAAAAATAAAAACTAATCTATCTCTCAAGTTGAACAAAATACACAATATAAATGCTTACCACGCAGGGTCGTCACAATAACCTCTACTCGCTCATCGAGCGATGTTAACATCTATGAATCTCGATTTAGAGGTCTTCGACACCTAGGTCGTCACCTTGGCTAGCAACATACCCAAAGGGAATTAATATGTTCATAGATTTCCAGAAATAATTCTTGAAGAATGAGAGGCGACTAAGCCCAGCCAGCGACAAGACGAGTGAATGAAGAAGAAAAAAAGATAATAAAAGTTAAAATCCGATTGTTAATTTCTGAGCCATGCGACGCCTAATTTCGGTTCGCATTCACTAGTTTACTTCCCTACTCAAGTTCGTGTCTAGTAGTTTTATTGAGTCTGATTAGTTATATGAGGGTCTATTTGATTATTATTTATTGAGGGTATGTAGATGATGATGAACATGATTTAGAATGCACCCTTAATATAGATTCACTTAAAATTGTACAATTCCTATTGATCGTTGGATGTTAAGATGCAAAATTTATGACGAGAAAACTGAAATCCTAGTTTAGAAAATGAATGAATAATGGACGAGTGATGAAGAACTTTAAATTGTAGTGATTTATAATTCAAACTTTATTAGAGATAAATATAGCTTCAAAATTTAATAAAGTATTTTCGTCCGTCTATATAAAATAATGCAGCGATTCGTCGCAATTACTTCGAAAGTTAGTTTTGCATTATTAAATTAATAAGTCGAACGAAGTGGCGCGACGCGGCCCCAGAGTCTCGGATGCATATAACGTACCGTAGTTCATTTTCTTTCAGCAATATTCTGCTGGCGCGAAAATCACAGCCGGTGTGAAAGCGTGTGGCATTGGTGCAAGTTGCAACACTTTCGCGAACGTGACGGGAGTTGCGCAAGTTTAAAGTACGTCGACATGTAATAACACGCGAGTCGATCCGTTTCACTCCGAAGCTGGGTGAACAAACTGTATGGTGATGCCGCCGCCCACTGTGCCGCCACTGCCGTCGCCATTGCCGCCGCCGCCGGGTTGCGGGCAAACGTGATGCTCCGAAGACAGTATTCGGAAATAATGAAATAGTTATGATTTCAAATGCGCGGCACGAAATGCTGTTAAATGCTTCGCTCGCTTCAGAATCCGATGCGATGCAATTTCTGCGGCATTAAAATAATTTAGATTACGTACAATTGCCCCTCATCGTCTCGCTGAAAGTTCAAGGTATGCCGCGAATTTATCGAAACAATGTTTGAATTTAATTGATGTTATACCTCACATTATCGAAGTTAAAACTATGTCGTGGAGCAAAACTTTAATAAGAGCTTGTTAAACTTTTGCTGGCAAAATTTTAACAAGCTGACGTTCTGCCAATTTTGCGTCTAATTAAATATTAAACTTTAAAAAAGTTTACCAGTGCAAATTTATAAGTAATATATTATAAGAAAGTATATTATGAAAAGTGCAGTAATTTCGTTAATGAAGCAAATCGACACATGATTTAACATGTATAAGCATATTAGCTAAAATAATCTTAATACATAATTGCATACAAAATCATTAAACATACTTTTAATGCGCCCGTCAGATTCAGCGCGTCGGCGTCGCCTCACTTCGCTTTGTTACTCCTTGTTTGATTCATGTATGTAAAAGGAGACGAAGAAACTTGAAGAAGCAACCTATCTCCTGTTAATTTAACACATCTTTTGTCAGTCGGACAGGACGAACCATGAATCGAGGGGTAGCGAAACGCTTAGTCTGATGGACGCCTAAGGCGATAACATTATTTCACAGGAAAACCTTATTTTAATATAGGTTAATATAACCCAGATACATTTTATCATCTTTTAGTCAACCTGTCGTCAAGTATGTTCATTTTTCCAAGACCCGACAAGCGCGTGCATGTCACAAATTTGATTTTGTCAGCGATCTCTGACTCGCGTTTCCTGTGCAGATTTCCATTAACACAAATGTAACACCCCATCAATGACATATTCAACCTGTGAAACAGGAAATTCGGCAAAGCACCACGGTTTTTTTGTTGTTTGATTTTACCGAGCATCGACTGCTATGGTCATTAGCTCTATTCAATCCTTTTCAATGTAATTAGTCATATTAGAGGCTAACACTATTGAGAAGAAGAATATATAATACTTTAATATGCATGCCCACCGAAAATCGAACCCGGGACCTCATGGACAGTGGTTATCGACCATACCAATGCGCCACTTGGCTGGACAAAGCACCACGGTTAGCCAAGTCAATTTATACAATAAAACAATATATTGTAACGAATATTTGAAATTGCCACGTATATTTGTTTTTGTACTGCGCTTGTGCTGCGTACTTACTTACTGCGTGGAACGCGCGTTGCGGTCACCATTGCGATACGTGAAGAGAGCATTTGTGAAAAGATCTACACGCGTTGCTTAAAGTTGGCTACACATCTGGTAAAGAGAGCTCCCACGCCTCCATCTTGCCTTCGCCAATAAAGTCAGTACTGTTTTTTTTGTATAAACCTGCGTGTGTCTTTCCTTGCTTCTGTTTTCAGCCACTCACAGAGTATGCTGGTATTACCAACATCTTCATCTAGAACGCCGACGGGTGGGAAACCCTTGTCACCAAACGAAGCTCCAAGAGCTCTTCGTCACACCGGAATGCATTGAATTCTTGTTCAATATGTGTCGTGTTATATTTTTTATTACAAAATCCACTGAAATAAAAGAAATTGAGCAGCGGGAAAGTGTCATTACAGTACGATGTCTTAGGAATTTGTTTGCGGATTTCAGTTTTGTGATCCACATCCACTTGATTTACTGAAGTTAACTAATATGCTTAAATATGCTTGTTTTAAAATTGTTTCCCCTAGATTTGTAAGGTCGCGGAGCCCTGTCCAAAGGGCTTTATCGAGTTCACCAGCAGAGTAATAACAAAAAAAACAGGAATAACTAGGCTAGGTGTACGTCGATAGTAGAGTAACAGTGGCGCAGTGATATGGGATGCATATTAAAGTGAATTCTTCTTTTTATCAATAGTGATGGCCTCTAATATGACTAATTACATTGAAAAAGAATTGAATATAGCTAATGACTATAGCTGTCGATG
>WSZQ02068884.1:12215-24264 GCA_019419845.2 Weissflogia rhopalogaster
TCAATAGTGATGGCCTCTAATATGACTAATTACATTGAAAAAGAATTGAATATAGCTAATGACTATAGCTGTCGATGCTCGGTAAAATCAAACAAAAAGTAATTAAGAAAAGCAGAACCTTCTTGAGTATATATAAGTGTGTTTTATGAAAGATTGAATAACTTTAAACTATGTTTGGGAATATGGACCACAATGATTTGTTGCTTTACTTATATTCCCCTGTACCCAATTCACCAAAATCGTTTTGTTTAGTCATATTAAGTCTTGTAGCATTTTTAATTTGTAATCTTATGTGAATAGACATTATTAATGCAATAATGAACTTTCTGATAAATTGCAGGTCCTCCTGCATTTTCATGTTTCACTTGTACAGTACGTTTAAAAAATGGAATAATTTTAACACCATCACTATTAGGCCGTGACCCCGAAGATATTGAAATTAGAACTTAAATCTGAGAAATAAATTTGTCGTGTGCATTTTACTGCACATACGTATCGACTGACTAGAATGAATAACATTACAAAATAAGGTATACAAAAACAGTGAACTTGTTTTCAATTGCCAATCAAAACAAAGTGATATTAATTTCAACAATAGAGGCATTCATAGTTTAGACGAGGATAATCTTTTCTTTGTTTCGATATATATTTTATGACCATTATTAAAAATATGATGATTTCGGTATTTGAGGCTCACTGCCTATATTCATTGTTTATCCAACGGTCAACAAGGTGCAGGGCAACCCGTGTGATCCTACCGTAAAAGCCATCGTAAAATCACTCATAAGCTACATGCAAATTTTCGATTTTGGAAATACCTAAAATACCCAGGCAAATGTATTGCTATTTGATATGTTGTTTACTTAAAATACAAACAAGAGGGTTCTGTTACAAGTAATCAAATTAAATGAATTTATTTTGCCATTTAGCTTTTATTTTCACCTTTTCTATATAATTATGCCCTACCATTTTCATACTTATCCACTTAAATGTTTATTAAAATTGTCGATAATTTAACATGAGATATCAGTGCATTAGAAAATATATGTAACCATTTTCCAGGCATTAGAAACATGTTATACATTGTAGATTCTGATCTATATGCCTCAGGTGAAAAAATGTATACTTTGAATATGGGCTGGGTATATTAATAATCAATAGAAATATGGATATCTTTGCACCTTTGCAATGTATTTTAAATGGGAACAATTAAACTATTTTGCCCATCTTGGTCACATTACGAGGTATTTACTTGAAATATTTCGATTTCATTCATTTCCGATTCTAAATCATACCATGAGAAAATTGGCTGGGTATTTCAGGTATTTCCAAAATCGAAAATTTACATGTAGCTTATATGAGTCATTTTACGATGGCTTTTCCGGTAGGATCACACGGTATTTTTGCAGGGCATATGTCTCCAAACTTTATATAGCTGCGCCTTCCCAGTTTAAACTGTACATTAAATAAGGAACAATCAGAAGGCAACTACACTCGAGAACGGATAATGGTGGAAAACCCACATTGAAATTGACAACGAGTTTTTCAAAAAATTGTCTCTTAAAACTCCGTAAGTGACTGACTTATTATGAATGGATGGGGATAATACAAAATGAGCAAATCGAGCGCACGATTACGGCGAATTATAGTCCCTGCAAAAACCATAGCTTCAAAGTAATTAAACAATATATTTGTATAAAGTATCACTTGAACTCATCACTTGTTTCTAATACTCCTGCTAGACAATCATTTAGTCCATTTTTTGTTAATTTGGCCTTAATTAAATAATCAATACAGAAAAGTAGTAGTTGTGAAAGTTTATAAGCATATAGATTTATGAACTATAGCCCTACCACTCAGTTGAGACACTCCATTTTAATAATCTTTGAGTTGTAAGTAGCTCGTTGGAAGATTATCCTCGCTTGTCGCGCGTCTGTCGATGACATCGTGCAAGCCACCCGTCAATTGTTATCGCACTTATAACGGAATGTTTATGTGCGACAGTAAAGAATAGAATTGGTTCAGTTGCGCTTTACGAGCAATAATAACATTTTACACCACGCGTACTTACCGAGTGTTGCGCTAAGTCATAAAGCAAATCGCCCGCGTACGCCTATCTGCTAATAACCGAAGCGCGTAATGGCTGACGTCGGATAAGTGTAAACATGCATTATCGAACCTATTTACACATTTATAATTACGATGCTATTATTATAAACGCTATTTTTAACGCCTTCCTCTACAGATCCTAGAAATTACCACTCGAACGAAAGGTGCGTAACTAACAATTATCTCTTTTCACTTAAGAGTGGAATTTAAACGCGATATTACCATGTATTCGTAGAGCAAACAACCACTGCTACCATTTGTAAATTGATTGAATTCGTAATTAAATTGGCGCGCATGTTGGTTTTTGAATTTCCACTCGTATTTTATTGGGTTTACAAACGGGCTCGCGCGCGGCATACTTTATTAATTTCTCGGGGAGGCAAATATTAGGAATTTTGAAAATGCATCCGCATCGAATACGGATACAATTTTGAATGGTATCGTTTTTAACAAGTCGTGTTTGCATCCTTATTGAGTCAACATCAATGCAACATATTTACTTAATAATCTCACGTCGATTAGGGATAAGATAATCTATTCAATAGAATTAAATCTTTCTAAAATTTGTGTTGTCACATAAACATGTGTTTACATAAAAATCAAATAAGAAACACTTGTTTAGTGTGAATTCAAGAGTCCAAATGATTGATTTTTTCTAGATTCTATTTGCCTATGTTCATATGTGGAGTACGTATGTGTGTGAAAATTGGAACCTAATTATTTATCGCACAAAAACGGGGGTATCTTATGTACACGCTATCATATTGCTTTAGTAATGCTATTTGACTTCTGCTTGTACAATTACATGTGCTGCATGCAGGCCGAGCACACAAGTTCATTGAACGGCCTTAAGGTTTTTCGAACGAAAGAGAGATGATTACAAAGCGCGGCTGTTTGTATACAGATGTGTGCTGTTTGTACTTGAAAAACTACATCTGCCACGGCGCATCCCATGCCTTACATCAACCACCGCTAGAGTAAATATGTACACTCATTTATCGCTTGCATATGCATGTGCAATGGCCTATATTTTTACCAATAGCCCGCGCCTTGCAACGCATTTTACATGTTTGAATCCACATACGGCGATATGCAGATGTGCAGCGATTCACATTATGTCACCGAATATCAACAAACAATTGGTAATCTCAGCAGTAAAAGATTGCTCCGAGAGCGTAAAAATCCCTAGTCGAGGCAGAGTTTACTTTGAAGGAGTAAAAAAAACAGCGCTGTTGGTCTGAGCTTGAAACGAAAATGACGAAAGCAAATATTTGAATATTAATATTGTCATCGCGCGTTGCTTATGATAGCGTCGCCACAAGTTGAAACAAAAATTTTTATTAGATCAAAGGCGACGCGTCTCCTAAATATTTCAAACATTTTTAATACATCTAATAAAAATACCGCGCTTATTTTTGTAGCTTTAACTTTTCCGGAATTGGGTACGCCGATGTGTGTAGTGCAAACATACTTGTACCTTAATCCTTAAATATAACAGTGGCTATCTTATTTGAATGTGCTACTGCGCGAAGAATATTTATTTCGTAATGTAATAAACATTTGTTGACTTCCAATTTATTACAAAGTTTGAAAGTTCGACTTAAAAGTTTGGTGATTTTCAGTATCATACAATCATAGTTGTATTGTATCTATTGTTATTTAATTTTTAAGAACAAGAAATAAGGCAGACATTTTAAATAGTGCTTAATATTACCTACGCTATATTTGTGCCTTTTCAGGCTTAATGAAATAGAAACCAATCATTTCCTCCTTTTAAAATTGCAGTATCGGCCTAAAATATTTTCTCTTTGGCATGGATCACAAAACAGAATTAAAAACACTTTTTCTCCGTTTGGCAAACGACGACAATAATAAAAAAATGAAAATGTCCTCCCACTTGTTTCAAATGGAAATTTAATATTGGTTATTTCTTGAGGATAATTTTTAATTAAAAATTGAAAATTATGAATATTCTTCAAGCTACTTACTAGGATCATCTAACATTAACATCAATTGGGCACTCTCTTCATTGTGCAAATTTTCAAAAGAACTATTTTGTGGACGCAAATTCTGATCCTGTTTCTAAAACATGTGTTCATGTGATGATTCATAATTTTCATTTTCTTGTTTTAGATATCGATGAAACAGGAATTCTTCACAACAACATAAAAATACATTGTTTACACACAAATATGTATAATATAATAACATTAAACATTGGCAAGAAATGTAAGCGTGCCGGCCCTACTTACGTACACAATACAATAAATATACTGGTATATAGAACCTCATCGTTCTATGATTAATTTTCAATTGTTTTAAAAATTTCTTGGTAGCTTACATTTACCTTCTTGACGAAATAATTCTGATAAACTCTAGGAGTGTTACAAAATCACACTGAAATATTAAAAATAACTAACAAATCAAAAAATATATTTATTTTACAGCTTCAATGTGTACCATTTTACTAATTAATATCGGTAATTATAAAAAACATAGCCAATGTGTGGTATTCTATAATCTTCTTTTGAAAATCCCTCTGTATGGGAATTTCAGATATATTTGTTGAAATATGCCGAAATATCCTAGAATACAATCATTTTTAAGCAGATTCATACACCGAAAGCGTAAGCTGAAAGGTTCATTCGCCTGTTAAAAGGTTATTTGAACTAATAATTCCCGGATTAGCGACGCTAATACGCTTGAATAAAATATAATCGCAATATTCGTTACGGAAGCATGCGTATTGTGCGGCCCACAAACTGATAAAACGCCAGCAACAGTAACAAGGAATGTTTGCGATACAAAAAGTATCGATGCATTTTGCCAATCGACAAGCACAATATTGGTACTCTTTTCACAAAACCCATCGCTCCTATCGCTCGCTGTATACTACAAAATTACTCATCAAATATGAAAGGCACTGCAACTAATCACACTCAACAATGCAGCTCAGCGCGCACTCGCTATTCTATCAATTATTTACAGATCAATATACGCCTGATAATTATTTCGCTGACAATGGGGCGCAAAATTTAAACATCACCGCCGGCGCCGGCGTGCGCGAGCAAATTAATCGACGCGTCGCATTAACACGCGTCCATGCTGCTCGGCCTGTAATTAGAATAATATTTCCTGCGCCCTTCAATCAATACGCACATTAGCTATTTATCAACCGCGGGCCGGGCATTCGTAGATTTCGGCATTCAGTTGCGCCTCATGCGAAATTTCGCATGCATTGAAAATCTACGCGACGCGACGTGCGCACAACCGAAATTTTGTTTTTGCGTGTAAATGGAAGTATTAATTGAACGCACGTCGTATGTAACGCGTGCGTCGTTCATGATGACCATAATGCGGCTATGATTGAACAGCAATACATACGAACAAAGCGCGTGGCACCGAGGTGATTTTTTAATACATATTTGAATACCTCGTGGCCCAATGAATATGTGCTTTTTGTGCAGATTTGGTCGGTGCAAACATGTGCATTTCCTGCTCTGCGCCAAAGTTGGATTTTGAAAACAATGCAGCATAGCCGTGCAGCGGGCAAAAATGCTGCAAAAAACTCTGAATTACATGTACTGCCCTCAATTGACAGCAGCTCTACCTGCATGCCAAAACCGTCAACTTTAGCATTCTTTTAATTAGAACTCGAGTAGGTACTTTTTTACACATCGCGAAATAATGTAGTGCGCGGTTTTAATTAATGCTGATTTTTTTTTCAAAGTGCAGCTTGTCGACGCTCTATTGATGTATAAACACGACCGCCGCGCCAATTTACAACTTTGCTGGAAAACTCAATTAAAGCCAACTTTTATACGCTTTTCATATAGGCTTGACATTTTCCAGATTTATTTACAAGCGTGTAATTAACATGCTAATTACAATTTTTGACAATTATAGATTTTTATCATTATTTATAACTCGTTAAAACGAGCAGTTGCTTAGTTTCTATTATATAATAATATAATTCCCGCTTGTACTTTATTAAAGATAAAGGAATAATAATCCAATTTCCTTCTATTATTATACTTTCTTCAGGTATTTCATTATATTTTTAATTTGTTCCAGGGCTGTATATCGAAAACAACTTCATCGCTTTTCGCTCAGATCATTGCTTCGCTGGTAAAAGAAGAACGTATGGTTCAATTGATTTAAAAATTTACAAGAACAGTGAAACCTGCCGAGTCACGGGACATCTTGCTCGCTGTTGACAGGTTTTCACAATAACAAACCACAATAACACGATAACTTTTTGAATTTCAACTGTGGGATTTTATCGTGTACCACAATGCATGTAATGAAATATATACAAATGAATGAGATTGAGATACAACGAGTAGATCCAGGCGGAGGCGGCAGCTGGCGTCGGTGTAGTCGGTGGAGACGGCCGGTGAGGAACACGGCGAAGACTCTCGGTACGGCTGACTCTTTGGTGGGGACAGCTGGTGTCGGGGTCGCTGTTGGTGGATGCTGATGACTGAATGTGTGAAGACTCGGTGAAAAACTGAACTGAACTGGTTGATGGTGTCGAAGCTGACACGACCGTTTGTTCATTTCGCCACAGAGGAACACGTGGTCGCGATCTCGCGGCGCCGTGTTGGTGTTGAGGTGTCAGCATTTTCGAAATTTTGTCTGGCGAATGTTGATTGTATGCAGATATGGATTGTTGATGAGGTTGATGCTTGAGATTTGTTGATATTAATTGTGATTTGATGATGTTTATTCTTCTTGTTTGTGCAGCAATGGATTGCCGTCACACAACCTATCTACTATAATGTTCGAGGCAAATGCAATTAATTGCGTCATATTAATTACATCACGACGCAGGTGAAAATCAATATATATTTGCAACTTTTGAAAGCAACCGTTTCTTATTTTATATGCGAGGCAATGGACTATCCACACGATGAGGTATCGCAATGATGATGTGGGCGCACTATAATCTGAAGGTGGTGAAAAGACCATCGATGAAATAATTTTCGATGAATTAAGGAGCCGGTAAATCATATTCTACCTATGAAAACAAGAAAATTTCATGTGTCGAAGTTTAATCTATTACGGCCCCAATAAAGATACTACATCACTGCTTATGAAACATTATTTAATTGTTTTCACAACCTTGCAATGGCCATCAATTTAGAATTGGTTTGAATTCTTCATTAATTAGTTAATTTCTCGGTTAATTGGCGTTTTCTTCGCTATCATAATCATGCGTGCGCCACATTCGTGCGGTTGGGTGGTACGCATTGATCTATGTAGCAAATTATTTCGTCCGTTGCGTCGGTTCGCGAACGTCTGCGAAGAGGTCTGCGGTCGCGCCGCCGGTGCAATCTGGCTGTATTTTATTTCGCCGGGTCGGCGTCGTCGTCGACATAGAAAGAGGAGCGGTTTCTGCGGCGGCTAGATCAAAGCCGTCGCATTAACTTGCGGCTCGTGAGAGCGCCGACGCAAGGAAATCGTATCGTATCATTGCGCTATAAAGCAAATAAATTTTATGAACACGCGAATTGGATTATTGAATGCTGCTGCCCCAAAACCACGCCTATCAACCTCCGTAGCCCCGTAAACTAGTCGTCAGCAAACATTCGGGCAATTTGTAGTTTGTGACTTTGTATATAATCTCTAATTGGCGATTATAAATTATGGCGAGGCAAATGTTGCTAATGCAGTTTTTGGTGTGGGTTCATGTGTATATGTGTGCTGCTCACTGCGTAGACTCGTAGACTGTCACCTCCTATGGAGGTATCACAGGTACGCCGATAGCATTGACTGCGGTCAACTGTCAGCAGTCAGCTACTTGGTTATTCCAGTCAGCTGTTTATCCCAAGGTATAAGCAAGATAAATTTAATATAATGAGTTCAAAAGCTTGGGAACCCGTCTCCGGCGGCTCCTTACGCGACTATTATATCACTGTAAATCTTGCGCAACGTTTTCGTCGTTCGTGCGGCACACGTAGCGTCGCATAGTACCAGACGCATGGGATGTGGTGTTCATCCTGCCACGGCTGCAGCACAAATATAGTAGCAACCATCCTGACATACACATACGCAAAAGCGTGCATGACTTCAGCTCCTTATCCATGCTTTTGGGACGAGAAACTGTTAAAACATTTGTGCGTTAAACGCGGCGAAAGCGACGCCAACTTCCCGGAATCACGCGCGCCTGATGAAGATTTCGTGAGAGCCTCTAACTAGCTTCAGTGATCAAACCGATTGGCACACACGCACATGCACAATTATTTCCAAATGCTATTGCCTGTAGTAAAACGAGGCTATCTTCAGATCAATACGTTTTGTTGATGCTAGAACGCAAAACAAAATGATGATTTTTTAGAGAAGTTCTTAAATTTCTTCCACTATTTCCAAGTTCCATGGGAGGACAAACTGAGTAAGTATTAGCAATTAATTAGCAATAGCAATTAATTTAATTTCTGTTATCTGCTTTTCATTATAACCATGTTAAATTTAATTCAACCATAGATTCTACCTGTGTTCTACATTGATCTTCACGAAGGGACTCTCTATATATTACACGAATTTCTGTGTGATGTAGGTACGTATTTTAATTAGGCCACGGTAGGCGTGTTCGAGTGGGATGCTGAGCGAGCTGCATGTGTACTATTGAATTTTGATAAGTGGCATATACGTCCTTGCACAAACATCGCAAAGCAAGGGTTTATTTCAAAGGTATGACCCTTAAATATCTAAAGGGCGTACATAAATTGATCGAATCCTATACTCACCTTCATATTTTGGGGTCAAAGGTTGTTCCCTGAGATATCATGTCATATATCTCGATGAGAGTTTGCCTAAAACTAGCAGCGATAAATTAAGTTTCTCCTTACCGGTCGTCGCTTTTGTATGCGAGAGAATGTTGTATAATCCACCGAAACGAAATAATACAAATATTGCATAAATTACTATCAAAACAAATCAGATTTGTATTACAAGGTTTGCTCGGAAAGCCACGATGCTTATATACGGCAGTGTATTGTTTTGCAGGCTTGGGGGTGCTGAAAAGCAATCAGAAAGTTAAGGTAAGGATTTTAAATAAGAAAAGTTTTGTCGTTTCTGCTTGCTTTCCTCACTCGGTTCAGTTTGCTTTTTTGTTATCTCTCGTCCTACCGTCTTCACCTCAATGTAGTAGTATACTATGGTCGCCTTCATTTTGTGCTGGTCGTGTTTTGAGAGAGGTTCTTTCCGGATTTCGGTCGAATTGCAACCCGACTGACGGAGATTTGCACGTTTATCTACTAACTTGATCGAAATAGTGATTGATGCCGAGGCGATCGAGGCGATAATGGATTAAACTTTTATGCACATTCCACGCAAGAGATTGCGAATTAAAATTGCTCAATTTCCACAATTCGCAGATAGAATTTTTATTCGCATCGCCGCCGGCCAGCAGACGGACGCGTTCCCATCTCGTCCGGTGGAGCTTTCGAGCATTCTCGCCGAAAGACTTATGATCGCGGCCGCGAAGCGCGATTTCGTACGCTCGCGCGTTAAATCAACTTAACGCATGTACCGGCCGATTCGGGCGTTGAGTAAAAACGTCTCTCCTGCGCCTGACGCCTCCGGCTCTTTCTCTCTGGCAGCGAAATGGATTGCGTTGCGTTGATATTTTTACATTAACGTATCGGCCAGCCGCCATTTCGTAATAGAAAATTGAATTGAAATAGTACGCCGTGCGAAGTTCCGTTTGTTTTTGAAGAAAAACCATCGATTTATCGAGTCCGGCGCGACGATTTATTGGCTTATTTTGAGATTCTAAATATGGCACTATAGATTTATAACTTTTGTTACTTAAATATTTGAGGCTAATATTTCATCAGTGCAATGCGGGGCCGCGGCCTGGCTCTCGATGCACTCCTGCCCGTGCATTCGGTGCGACGCTGAACTTAATAAATAATAAATAATCCGTGGCTCGACGCATGCAGACAATAACGCCGCTGTTTCACATTGAAAACTCGCGAATTTTCGCCCCATCGAAACAAACGCGTGTTCCGCCTTCGCAGCGTCTGGGGGCGGCATGTCGTGGAAGTAAGTACAACATCCAAACGCAAACATCTCGAGGTTTACAAGTTATCTGTAGTTGTGTGCATGTGGGAGACTGGTGGCGCACGGCACGAAACGTTGGCCAAATTTTCCCCAAGCCCGACTAGCTACGCGCAAGAAAACACCGAAACACGTCGGACAAATAACAACATTAATTTAATGCCTTCCGCCGAATTCGCCGGACTTGGATCCCGAAAGCTCCCCGAGTTGCAGGCAGGCGACACTCGAAGTTCCGAACGATCCACCCCCCTCAGTGTGATGCGCCCAGCCCGACGTTTGCAACCGAGTCATCGTTAAACCATTTCTCCCCCGTGTTATGTGTTATTTTTTCACGTTGGGACTACGCTTGGTCGTGTGCGATTGTACGCGTAGTGAGCGGCTCTCCTCCGATTGACTGACATCTGCGCAATTTATAAAAAGCTGGGGCGGTCTTGCATCCCTCAGCTTCCAACTTCGCAACCAGCTTGAAAGGACTCGAGCATGTCGTTTGCCAGCACTCGAGCGTTAAAATGGAAATGCTGTATGATGGAATTGATTTTCAGTTGGTTTTAGAGTGCGGTGGTAGTAGCATGCATGTGCGTTTGTTTCGGCCGGGTGCACATACTTAGCGCATACCCACGATGGTTTCACAGGAAACAATATAATCTGTGACTCCCACTGCTATTTAAAACTTGGGGATTGTCGCCTACCCCTCTGTTTATACGTATATCTAAAGTGTTTATTATACAATGTATATATCTGCACCCCTAACCCCCCCAAGCACAAAATACACCACTGCCCAACACCCACTATGGAGAATTTATACAAGCAATTAGGAAAAATTCTAGACTCGTATTTCGATTTCCTTTCGATTCAATTACCCAGTTCATTACGACCCACAGACGTAGACAAAACAGTTTTATTCAACTTTAATTACACCCTCCGGGGAATCCGAACACAAAAATAATCTGAAGTTAATGACTACTATTTTAGCTTGAGGCAATAACCCTAGTGTAATTATCACAGCAGGGATCGAAGGTCATAATGATTCGTAATTTGATAACAGCGTGACATTTTTATAATATACCGAATTTGGGCCCACCCCAAGTTGGTCAATTTTTCAACTTCCTAATTACATTTGTTTTTTTACAGTTGGGTTCATGATTGATGCCAAAATCTAATTATAATCCAAAGAAACATCAAGTATAAGTTTATTGTTCATGCATATTAGAAGTTGTAAAACACTAAAAACGCGAATATTCCACCCTTTCTAACATTCGGACAACAAATTAGAAAAGCACACGCGATACGTTGCTCGTATTTTTGTCACTGGCATCGACTGAAGAAAAATGATTTACTGTATCAAGTAGAATTTTTTCTGCATACGCCATTTGTCTTCATTATCGCTTTATAAATCTGACTCGTATTTTACAGATTAATTAGTGTACCACTCACGAGTGTATTAAATATGCCAAACATTTTTTTCGCACCTTGCTGCGCCGCAGTAAGAATAACTTGTTGTTGTGACAGGCAGGACTGTATACAAAGTGCGTAGAACGCAATGCTTCACGTTGACGGCCAGATTTGTGGGGCTGTTTGTTGCTGCGTTGTTAGGCGCAATTTAAATGATAATTACGCCACGATTGGATGATTTAATATATGAAAATTATATAGGCGAAGGCAAATTCAATTTAGATAATCTCAATTATCACGCACGCAAATACATATTAATGATCAGTACTTGTTGTTAGTAGAAGTTAGAGAGCAATTCAATAATTTATATTTGAATTTTATTCCTGGTTATTTCTTTGATGGGAGGATAAAGGAAGATATTATGGACAGACCCAATATTTTAGCTACTACACCAAAAATTTATTTTAATCCAACATCGAGGTCA
>WSZQ02068895.1:0-24261 GCA_019419845.2 Weissflogia rhopalogaster
GCACCGAGGCTATTAATTTAGAGCTCGTGGTTAATCGCAAGTACATATAGAAATCGTTAAAAAAGACGCGTACAGATATATAATTTAGTTTTCTCGAGAATTAAAATTTAAATATCAAATTGAAACGAAATTTTACGCATGGCGGAACACATTAACTGGTTAAAATAAATAAAAATGAGTATGGAGTAATATAGGCAACCCATATTACTTGAGTTTTGGTGTTCATGACTCTTAACTATAATCTAACTAAACTGTCCAGTTCTTTTCATCTGTACTCGAAATCATCATTGTCATCAGGCTGAAAATGTAACCAGTACATTGCACAGAACAGAGCAGAACGAAACAAATGAATTACCATAACCTTTATTAAAATATAGTTAACATCTTCTATTTTATTTTAAAAATAAATTTTAAAAATAGATTGACACAGCAATCCGCCAAAATTTCAAGATCATTGTACCTCTCCCGGTTAACACGTGTTTTTTTTTTCTATGAATGTGTAATGCGTATTGTGTACGACGCGCCTGTGGACTAAAGACGATGATGTATCGTCAAACGACGGGAGGGCTGAAAGGTATTACTATAAAATATATTTGCTCGCCATACGGCGACACGTACGGTTTGTCACCTTGTTAACTTCGTGTTAATGTAAATGTAATTGTGATAAATGTCGGAGCTAATGCGTGGACATGCATTGCGGCCGTAAAGTCGAACTTGTACAAAGCATTTTCTCAACAAGGTTTACCATCGGGTTATTGATGTGGGAATTTGTTTAAGCGTAAAAAATAACCTCTTCTATTTTACCAGCTTTTATAAAAATTACATTGAAAAGTACTCACATTCTAAAAGTACTTTATTTCAATGTCTTATAAACGTTTATTTGATTGTCGGCTTTTTGAAAATTAATCAAAGTATGTCGGCTTATATTAGTTTTAATATGTTTGATTTTTAAAAATGTAACATTACTGAAAATAATTTTTAAACAAATTAAATAATAAAGTCCAGTCAAGGGGCGCAGTGGTATGGTCGATGGCCACTGTCCATAAGGTCCCGGGTTCGATTCTCGGTGGGGATGCGTATTAAAGTGAATTCTTCTTCTTATCAATAGTGTTAGCCTCAAATATGACTAATTACATTGAAGAAGAATTGAAAATCAAGAAATAAAAACAAATTAAGAAAACCGCATTGTTTTAGTTATCAAGTCATTACCTTTTCCTTTTATTAAATTTGTATAAGCAATTACTTCTAATAAGATGATAATTTAACCTGAATATTATTATCGATAGACAGAATGGCGCGAAACTGGTTGAATGCGGATGCGCTTCACTTTCTTCAAGCTCTCTGGATGTGAAAGGAAACTACAAAATAAATAATTTTCACCCACGGTTAGCGTCCATCTCTTTGTTAAATTTAATGTAACTATTCTGTTTATAAATCATTTCTAATTTTCAATACTGTCATCAAAATTGTGTCTTATCAGTTTTCTATCACTTTTCAATTCTTTTACTTCAATTTTATTAATAATAAATTGATTATTTTTCATGATTATTCGTGTACACCATGTGATGGTGGATATTTGAAATGATGTTGGCATTTTCTATAATTTGACACCATAATTATAACGTTTAAAATTACAAAAACCGCCATTACTTCTTGATAACATTTAAAAATTCCCCTGCGTACATACTATGCGCAGGGGTAGTACCTTTAAAACTTCAAAAATCGTCATTAATATGTGCCCAAATAATGTTTCATGTCAATCAGATCAATGGTTACTTTTTGATAATATTTAAAGCTTGCTAACGTCTTCAAGAAAAGAAATGTATAGGAAGTAATATAGGCAACCCAGATTACTTGAATTTCGGTGTTCATGAGTCTTAATCGGAATCTTACTGAATTGTTTAGCGGTTTCATGATTGCTCGAAATCATCAAAGTCAGCTTGGATATGTGAAATTATCTTGGCATTTTTTGTAATTTCATTCTATTAAAAATAGAAACTTTTAAAATTATAAAAACCGCCATTAATATATGTCCAAATAATATGTTTTATTACAATCAGATCAATTGTTACTTCTTGATAATTTAAAAGTGCCCCTGCGTAGATACTATGCATGCGCTTCACACACTTCTTGGACTCTGGATGTGAAAGGAAACGATAAAAACAATTTTCAGACACGGTTGGCTTCCACCTGTAGATTATAGTAGAATATAGTTTAATGAAATTATTCTGACTAAAAATCACTTCAAATTCTAGTTTTATTCCAATTTGTTAACAATAAATAATAAATAACAATAAAGACGGTGAATATTTGAACTGATTTCGTTCATTTTCGCATTTTTTGTAATTAGTACCTTACAAATGCTTACAATAATACCTTTAAAGTTTCAATAACCGTTATTAATATGTGACCAAATAATGTTTCATAACAATGAGATCAATGGTTACTTTTTGATAATATTTAAAGCTTGCTAACGTTTCCAAAAACAGGAATTTATAGGAAGTAATATAGGCAACCCAAATTAGTTGAATTTCGATGTTTATGAGTCATCAAAGTCAGCCTGCTGATAGTTTAATCTGAACAGTATGTATGTTTGACAGAATGGCGAGAAACATGCATGCGCTTCACTAACTTATTGTTAGACCATTTGGATGAGCAGAGAAACAATAAAAATATTTTTTTTATCAAAATCGGCGTCTGTCTGCCGATTAAATTTAATTAATGTAACTATTCTGCATATAAATTATTTCCAATTTCAAATACTACCGTCAAAGTGGCGTCGAATCCATTTTTTTACATTTTCATTCCTTTTACTGCGAATTTGCTTACAATAAATTGATTATTTTTCATAATTAATCGTGTATATCGTCATACGGTGAATATTTGAACTGAATTTGCCCTTTTTCGCACTTTTCGTTTGAAATTTGACTCTGCGCTTACAATTAGTACGTATAAAGTTTCAATACCTATTTTTAATGTGCGCCCATATAATATATTTCATGTTAATAAACAATAATCATTATTCAAATAATTATTATTTTTTGATAACATTTAAAGCTTGCTAACGTCTTCAAGAAAAGAAATGAATATGATATAGGCAACCCATATTACTTGAATATTGGTGTTCATGAGTCTTACCCAGAATCTAACTAAACAGCTTCGCGCTTTTATGTCTGCTTGAAATCATTAGGCTGACTTTGATAGTTTAACCTGAACAGCATGTATATAACATGATGGCGCGAAACAAGCTCAGAGCGTTTTAAGTGCAGAGAAACAATAAAAATAATTGTTTAGCAAAATCGGCGTCCGTTTACAGATTAAATATAATAAATATGTAACTATTCTGTATATAAATTATTTCCAATTTCAAGTACTACCACCAAAGTGGCGTCGAATCATTTTTTTTACATTTTCATTCCTTTGACTGCGTTTTTCTTAGAATAAATCGATTCGATTTTGGTTAATACGGTATTTGAAGGGTATTTGCCATTTTTCGCACTTTTTTGACTCTGCTTACAATTTGTACCTTTACACTTTCAAGCATCATGATTAATATGTACCCAAATAATATATTTCATGACAATCAGATCAACAAATACATTTTGATAACATTTAAAGCTTGTTAACGTTTTACAATAATTAGAAATGTGTGGAAAGTAATATAGATAACCCACATCACTTGAGTTTCGGTGTTCATGAGTCTTAACCAGAATGTAGCTAAACTGTTCATCGTTTTCATCTGTGCTCGAAATCATCATAGTCATCCTGCAATGTTATTGTAAATTATAGTTTTGTGTCTAGATGAAAATGGGTTTAAGTAAAGCCGACACCGTCTCGCCTCATGCGTCTGCAAAAGAAAAAAAAGTAATCTGTTTCTTTACGATGTGATGGGATTACGCGGCGTGAAATCGTTCGCTAGCTGAGCCGAGCCGCAATCGCAATCGGCCAGCTAGCGATCATATGCGCCTGCAAGCTTTGTTTTTTACGCCTTTTTTCTAGGCGCATCATATGTGATTTCTCGCAATCAAGCAGATTTTTTTTCGGCCGTCTTCGCGTGGAAATCAGTCGAGGGTTAAAACGCGTTTGCTCGACACTGCGACATCGGCGCAGGGAAAGCCAACGCGACCGAATGGTCGGCGTTCGAAGAAATTCAATAAACCACCGGCTCGTTTTGTGCGCGGCATGGCGTGGAACCAAGGGAACTCAATTAGAGTCAATAAGCGTTGGAGCGGGCGAAAGAAAGACATTATTTTTGAGGTGGGCTGCTGAGAGGTGTCGACTGTCGGTGTGTCGGCGTTTGCCAGAGTCCGTGCCCCGGGTCGGGGACACCAGAATGCGTTCCCCGGTCACAAAGGTGCTTTAGTTACGCCTTTTAACGTTTGCCCGCGCCACAAAGGGCCGCGAGCAGGCGAGTGAGCGACTTAAGCGCGAGGTGCGCGAGCTTTCGGATTGGAAAAACGCGCCCGCGCTTTACACAACGCGCGGGACATACATACATGCCAGTTGGAGAATTTTAATAATCCCTTAAACGCTACAAATGAACGAATAAAACCGGAGAAATATGCGTGGGGCGTTTAAGTCGAACTGAAACTTATTAGAAGTCGTAAATTTCGCTTTTATTTATTCCGTCTTCGCCGAAGACGGCAGCATTCTTTCTGGTGTTTCACGGGTGCATGTTTTAGGTCGATCAAGTATAAAAAATTAACACCTAAGATATGTATATTTGGCCTGTATATAAATCGATGAGCCATCATGAGATGTAAGGCAATTTTAAAAGAGACGAATTCATTGATGTCAAGCAATTCCTCATGTATTCACCAATTGATATTTTTTTCATAGCAAACTAGCAATTTTACAGCACATCCGAATTTATATTGACATCTAAGTTAGTTCTCGCATTAATCTTATTAGTTAGTGTTTAAACATTCAGAATTTGTTGAAAATGCAGTGCGACGATACAAAAATGCTTATTACATTTTTATCTAAAGTGTTCACCAGGTGAGGTTTTTGCACAAAACTGGAAATTGTACGCCGAATCAGAATTTGAATTAATATCCAAGCTAGTTCTCGTATTAATACTTATTAATTAACCCTTGAAACTTGAAAATTGATTGCTAAATAAGTGATGATACGAAAATGCTTACACCTCTTTTACCTGCAATGTTCATCAGACCAGTTTTTCACAGAAAACCAGTAAGTTTACGGCGACTCAGAATTTGTATTGATACCTATGATCGCTCTTGTATTAGTATTATTAATTAATGTTTAAACATTGAAAAAGTGATTGAGAAATACAGTACTACGGTATAAAAATGCTTATAACTTTTTTGTCTGAAGAGTGAGTTTTTTTCTAAGAAAACATGAAATTTCATGGCGCATCCGAATTTGCATTGATATCCAACCTAACTCTTGTCTTAGCATTACTAATTAAAGTTTAAACATTCAAAATTGAATAAAAATAAGTAGTGGCAATACAAAAATGCGAATAACTTTTTTGTCTGAAGTGTTTACCAGGCGCTTTTTTTACAGAAAACTGAAAATTTCACGACGAATCCGAATTTACTTTGATATACAAGCTAGCTCTTATATTAGTATTATTAATTAATGTCTAAACCTTCAAAATGGACAGAAAAATACAGTGCGACGATAAAAAAATGTTTATAATATTTTTGTCTGAAAAAAATCAAAGAATCACCTGGTAAACACGGTGATTCTTTTCTCGGAAAATAGGGAATTTTACAGCAAATCCGAATTTGTATTGATACCTAAGCTAGTTGTCGTCTTACTACTTATTAATTAACTTTGTAAAGTTGAAAATTAATTGGAAAATACAGTGCAACGATACAAAAATACTTACAATTTTTTCTGCCTGAACTGAGATGATCACAGAAAACTAAAACTGGAAATTCAAAATCGATCAGGAATTATACACATGTGCAATCTCAACTTCAAATGTCAAAAAATACTAAGAAAGTCGTATCTTGGAAAACATATTATCCTCCCTTAAGTGATTCAAACTCATGTGAAAGTTATGCAATTAGTGCTTGCTGTATTTCAATAATACGAAGGCGCATAATTAGCGACGTAATTAATTGACCAGTCCGGGCTGCGCGCGGCGACAGAAAGTAAAGCGCGCAACGCACAATCATTAATCACGGGCCATTTATGATATTAACATGAAGTGTGAATCGTTTCCATTCGCATTAAATAAATATCAATTTATCATATGTTTGCAGCTTACAACAAAGCTGTAAACATGTCTCAATGACAACATCGTTATTATTGTGTCGTGGTCTCCGCTCGTTATTCTTGCGCCGTATGCCAGACAACGTCGAACGCGCTAGCGAAGATATGCTAAGCGTAACGAATAGAGTGATTACACCTTTCGAATTGTGTGTTTCGGCGGGCTAGGACGCTTCAGCGATAAATAAAAATTAGGCCGTAATAACACGTGAAACGACGCACCCTCGTGAGAGCACCGGCTCACGGTGGTGCGCGTATTTGTTCGGCCACCGGAAAATAACTTAATTTCTCATTGTAAGCGTCTGCCTCCTCATTCACTCCTACTTAATTCCGGGAGTGGCTGGAATGCAATGCGAATGGGGGAAGGTACAACCTTCCTTTGCTTCATTCCGTAAATCCCGTCGTATAAATAAGCAGTTTGCGCCCCTTCCGTGGTTTTAAAAGTGATGTTGGTGTTGACTATCGTTATGAGGACCGAAACAAAGCTGGGGATTTTATGGCTTTTGTTGTTTGAAAATTGCATTTTTATGGGTAAGGTTAGATTGAGTTTAGTATTGCTTAGGTTAGTACACAAGATAGTACTCAAGATTGTTATGAACGTCAGGGATAGATGGCGCCAGTGTAGTTCGGAATGGAGAGCTCTACTGCACCTAGCTACTAGCAACTGAAATTTGAAATCTGAAACCCTTCCACTATGCTGTGGTGACTCCAACACATTTTAGATGTGATTTTGAGTCTTTTATTATCCTGTACATCACAGCAAATAACGAGTTTTACGCGGTATTGTATCAACAATTATAGTTTTGGTGTGTAAGGTTATTCTAATCAAGTCTAACCCAGACTTGGTTAGGATAGTATATCTAAATTGTCTGTATTTTTCAAAAATACTACTTTCCTATGCATAATTAAATCGATTGTCAGGGATGTCAATTGCGATAGTACAATTCACAACATACCGGTGTACCAACGAACTTCCGTCAGGTCAGTTTGCGGCACATGCGCCATCACCAAGTCTGGTAACGCACGTCAAGCCAGATCTAGTTTTCCTGATGAGTGTTTCCATACACTCTCTCTGTTCTCTCTGAACGTCAGTCGTTACATTTGATAAAACACTTATTGTTAGAAACTTAAAAATTGAGTTTTGTATGTTATGATTCACCAAAAATCAAATTTGTACAGATATCTGATGTTTGGTTAAACTAAATGTATTGTCATACTGAAACACTCTTCAAATTATTAAAATGCAATGGTTCTCAGAAATTTTGAAAATTCTACTTTATTGTGTATTCTATCAATTCAGGGACAATTGAACACATTTTTACTGTGTCTAATATAAATGCAATTTCTTATTATATATCTTTCAATCGAAGCCATGGAATAGTTTATTTAACTGTTAAAAGCCAACTTTTCTGGACTGGTGGTTTTAAAGCGATGTGGTGATTCCGTAATTCCGCCGTCGGTGTATCTGAAGGCATGCCAAACGGAGGAAAATTGACGGAAATGCGTAAATAGAAGATATTCCCCTGTGGTGCCCTACCACATGCAAATTTCTTGTACAAAATTTGAGCAGGATAAACCTGAGGGAGTTCTCTGGACTCAAGACCCGCAGACAGTACAAAACGTAACCGTAAACATGGTCCTATGTAAAAATCTGATTTCACATAGTTCTAGAACTAAAGGACACCAGATTAAAAATACAGAGCATTTTCCTGAAATAAAAACGATCATTTATTCATTTCAGGTTCATTTAACTCCTAATTTAAGGGTTGTTTATGGTTCGATTTAAAATTTCGACTGTAAACTCGTATAAAGATTTAAAGTGCAGCCTGCAAAGAATAATTACAGATTGAGTCTTGATATAAGAAAAGAAGGACGTATCAAATATACAACAGCAGTTAGCGGTGATAATTCACAGTGTGATATTGAATGAAGGGTATCAACTTGAAGTAGGGTGGGCCCTCAGCTATTTTGACGATGATTTATAATCGCGTATTAGACCACTTTCGGTATCAACGCGAACTTCCTGATTTGTTCTATGCAATAATAATAGAGTTTGGCTGGTAAATGGCACCCGCGGGAGTCATATCTCAGTCGGGGCCTCCACCCTCGCGCCGTGAACGCTCCGCCACACAAAGCCCTTGGATGCATTGGCGTTTTGTGGCTGCAGCGGCGGTGTGCGATTAACCAAATACAAGTCGAACGCGTGTTTACGCGCGACGAAAGCGGAAAAATAAAAAATAAAAGAGAGAGGAAGAGTGAGAGAGATTTCCCCCCTCTGTAGGATCGTGGGGTGTGCCGCGAGCGCAGAGAGCACGAGTCGACTTTGCCGTCCTGTGAAAACTCAATTTACCGCTACATTATAACAGAACGCATTCGCTCCATACTGTTAGCTGGAAGTGGAGGCAGCAGGAGATGGTGTAGGCAGGAAAATATACTACCCCAAACAACGGTGTATGTAGGCTGGTAAGAGGGGGTTGCTCCCGATAGAGCTATCTCTATTCCAAGCCACCACCCCCAAACAGCAGCCGGATTGATGTGATCCCTCCGCCGGTTACCTATAACCACCGCTACACTCCGCCTACCCCAAGTTGCGTTTTCAACGCGTATCAAAGAATATTAGCTTCGGATTACTGTTAATCTAATATTTACTACTTTCTCACTTTGACGCACGCGCGCGCACGTGCCGTGTATTTACACACGCCCGTCGATTTTTCCCCCGGTTGGTAGCCCTTCAGATACGGTGACTTCGGGATTATAGCAACCTTCAGCATCCCTCCGGCTTTGTTTGAGTGTACATAATGATAGATAACAAACACATCACCATGTCGCTTTTAAAACCACCAGTCCAGAAAAGTTGACTTTTAGCCAGTTAAGAAAACTATACCGCTGTTTCGATTGAAAGATATTTAAAACATTGTGTACATCTCAGACACACTTTTAAAAATAGGTTCTTCTGTTCTGAATTGATATAATTTATCATAAAGTGGACTATTGAATATTTCTGAGAATTATCCTATTGCTACCTATTTGAAGATTGTTACAGTATGACCATATACCATTTTAATTAAACTAACCTAACCTAATCTGATGTCTGTAAAAATTTGAGATTCGACAATCCATGACTCACCAAACTCATTTTTTTATTTTCTGATATTTTTTTATGAAGTATATCGATTAACGTGTTGTGTTTTAATGAATTTTAATTCAAGAAACCACAGTCCAGGCATACTTATAAATTTGTTATCAAACCTCCCCTAGTCTGATATCTGTAAAAAATCATTTCCAATACAGTATGACTCACAAAACTCGAATTTTTAAATTCTGATATTATTTTATCAAGTATAGAGGCTATCGTTTGTCCAAGGTGGTTGGTAGTCAGGTTCATATAGAACATCTCTACTTTTAATGTTGCTGATACTTAAGTAGAACGTAACAAAACATTTATTGTTATTGAATTTAATCAGCCGTATTCATTCAAGGCTACTCACGGTTACCTTTGGCAACTGCTTCCAATTCCTGAGAACTACCTCAGATTTCTTCAATTCAGATTTTGGTACGTTATTTTTCCTGTGGTGTGCCACCACAGGTAAATGCACAAGAAACAATTTCTCTTTTGACAGTCCTTTGGTTCTAATCCATTGGTCTTGTCATTCTTTTTCCGTTTGAACCAATATGAACCAGTGCCAATAGCTTTAACTAGTAACAATTTGGTTGTCCATGATTATTGAAATGTATTTAAAATTCCAATTACACATTTATTTAACGTCATACTGATTATGAGTACAAGAGTAAAGGAACGATTTAGGGAAAAGGGCCTTACTCTCCATCTACAATTGACTCCCACTTGGCTCCTGGAATTAGATGAGGCAGCAAACGAAAAGCCGCACAAAAGGCGGTTGGGCAGGCGGGAGATAAAATAACGAGATACACGAAATGCACATTCAAAAGCACCCTTTCGGACTTTTCAAGTGCGCCAGCCAGCAAAGGCAGCTAATTTCAGCCAGAGTACGGAGTACTTATATCACGTAGCCCACCGCACCGCCGTGGTCGGGATTGGCCCTGGCGTCGGTGCTTGACAACCCTTTTTGCCGCTCGTTGCCGACGTGCTTGCGGCGTTTGTTTTGCGTTGTGGGTTGGTCCATCCGTTTATATTTATTACCACTCTAATTCAGCCCCTTATTAGACGGTAACCCCCTCCTACCTAGAAGCAAGCGCGCGAGCGCAACAAAAGCGGAATTCATTAACGCTACATTAAACTTATTTTATGTGTAATACGCTCGGGTGCCGTTAATCTCGCGAACAAAACAAACGAATTAAAAAGAAAAACGGCGACGATGAAAAAAAAAATACACACACACACACAAAGACTAACGCGCCCTTTAAATGAGCGCGAATAAAAAGCGATGGTAAAACACAGCAAGCGACAAGGAAATTAATTAAAGCACTGCCGCTGCGTCGAGTAACGAGGTGTGTTACACACTGTTGCAATGTTTAATTTTTATTCTCCAACATCCGTTGCTGTTTATTTGTGATCTTGCAGATATTAACAGCATATTATACTACTAACCGGAGAAGATATTTTAGAAATAAAGATATGTCATTGAAATTTATGAAATTTGCACGGTTTAAACACCTTACCACACTGTTTTATTTCCCTCATTCACTCACAAAGGGAGTATCTCAATTGTTCGTTTCAGATTTGCATAAACATTTTGTACATTTTCATCCGAATATGTCCGTCTTAGATATGAAGACTGAAACAATAGTTATGAGAAATAAGATAGATATGTTTTGGAACGAAGATTACGAGTAACATTATTTGAAACATTATTTGCTTTCTGATTAGTTAGTCTCTAGATCCTGTGGATCAAACGTTTTTAGGTTCGAATTTCGCAATATAATCAAAGTTCGAAACGTCATTTATCATTATATGAACTGTACTTCAATGCGGGTAACTAGTGAGAGAGGAACACATAATAATGGTAGAGAATGAGTCCTTTTATATTCATAAACAACTTCATTTAATGTTCCACCTCGAGATTAACGAAATGTCATAGTACATTCTGATACTACAGGAAAATGATTTCGCATTACGTTTATTGTTTTAATATTAGTCATGGCAATGGTACATGCGCCCGCAACAGAAATGTGGCGCACCGTGTCGTGGTGTACCACGCATGCGCAACGCTTGGGTGTGTCACAAGGGGAGTCCGTCAATTGTCCGTCCCAGAATTGCATGAAAACTGGGAATTTTCCTCAAAAATCATTTTCGAAGTTGTATCACAAATTCATTAATGTTTAAGAGACACTTTCCTACATTGAAAAAAGTTATAGATATTTAACAAATAATTTCATAATCATAAATAACAGAATATAAAATGTATATAAGTATCCAAACAAGGGGAGTTCTAGACCAAATTTACGTGTTATTTTAGATGGGCCAAAAATCGGCCAAAAGTGGTGGGTATAAAAAATGTGACCAATGAGAATCGAGTATTTTCCGAACATTGCCGAAGTGTCGCGAATATTTTGTTGTTCGTCTCGAATATTTTGTTGGTTGTCTTAGAATTCTAATTTAAATGGTGACCTGTCCAATTCAAATCTCGCGGCATTTTATTTATTAACATCTCACTGTTTCTTTTTGGCAAACAGCTCAAAACAGTGAAAAATCTCAGTATTTGCACTACACTTACAAAAATTTGGGAACAATTGGGACACACGCCATGTGAGACAATAGGATTGTGGTATAAGAAATAAGATAGAATGAAGATTTGCAGTTACTATATTTGAAACATTATTAGATTTCAGATTCTGATATTCTCTGGATCAAACATTTTTACGTTAAAATTTTGCGAATGTCTATTATCATTGTCTTCTGACATGACGCTATGAACAGATCTTCTCAATGTTGGCAACTTGTGACAGATGATCATATAGCAATGGTAGAGACCGACTCCTTAGATATTCATAAACAACTTCATTGAATGTTCCACCTGTAGTTTTATGAAATGCCATAGCACATCCTGATACTACAAGAAAACAATTTCGTATTACATCAATATTAATAATGTTAAGTTTCACAGTTTCTAATATCTACATAAATTCAATTTTCATAGAAATCTTTGTGAACTTAGATTTTCCGTGTTGCAATTAATTTTCCTGAGAATTGAGAAGAAGCACTTTCCAGTTTAATACAAAATAATTTCTTACTGCAAACATCAAATGTATATTATAGAACAAAAACAGTTTGCTGTAGGGTACAATAGTAAAATAACGATCTTATTGTCAGAAATATATCGATAGCCATAAATATAGATATATCGAACATTTTATATCAACATATTATTGATATAGTTTGTTTTAATTCATACATTCTTGAGACGCGTATAAACACCATCTGCTTGTTATTCTACTAATGAAATTACTGTTTCGAAATTCGTTTATTTTTAAAATAATGTAGAACTTCCTTTTTTTTTTGTTTCTCTGAACTATGTCCACAATAAATTCAGCTTGATAAAGTAGTAGAAAATAATGTTTCAAAAAGTGACTATAAACAATTGATTATTTCAAGACCCAATTATTGTACACTTGTATTCTGTTATTGTTCCAGTATGGAAAAGAAAAAGAGCACTCTCCTGTTCAATTTCAAACAATGACATATTATATAAAGTACAATTGTATATACAATTGTAAATTGTACATAAGTGCTTTACTTTTATTTGAATCATATCTGTGATACATTCCGGTTTAATAAAAACATTCAGAAATAGCAACGAAATAGTAATGAGTAGCAGTCCATACTCACTTCTCACGAGTATTACAAATAATATAGGTGAGAAATAAAAATTCCATGAGATTTATACACTCTACGACCACAACGTGAGAGAATAATAATGAGCAGATTTTAAAGGATTTTTAATATTGAGTGTTTTCTGGTATGTCTGTGGCGGTGTGTCTGTTGACAAAAATTAGGGGTTATGAAAGTGAAAAGTTAAGGGCGCGTACAGGTGCAACGGCTCGCTTTGATACAACGGAATTCGCACGCGCAACTGCGGTTTGAGAAAAGAGGATTTACAGAATGATTATAAGGAAATCTAATCTCACTATTGCGCACCACCAGTTGTGTGGTCAATCATACTATTTCTACTGACAGTTCTGCCAATTCAGTTCTTCCGACAGTTCTGACTGATGTCTCTCCAGGTATTTTTATTATTGAAATCGATAAATATCGATATTTAAATTGCAGTATCTAAAAATCTAAAAGAATGTAAAACTAAAGAATTTTCTCAAATTAAGAACTTAACACTATATGTTGGCAAAAATTCTTCTGACACAAGCAAGCACTGTCTTTTTAAGTGTATTTCTAATCTACCAAAAATCTACTAAGTTTGTTTAATTGAATTATATATGGTAAAATTGAGCTTCAAATTGTATCATTGAACTGCCATCAATGGAAAAACCTTATTTACCTGGTCATTAAATATATGATTTTTTAAAATTCATAAATCACCAACGCACTGTATTTTTTTCTCATTAAAAATCTGTATTGAAGTTAAGAATAGATGTCATGTATACATCGCGTTGTTTTTCTCAACTGCGTACACTCTAGCATCCTTAATTTTGCTCAGAAACGAGAAATCAAAAAGTTTTCTGAAAGTTTATAAAATTTTCTTGAATTTGACGTCGACTATTTTTAAGAAAAATAAAAAAAATTGTTAGTATCTATACAGTTTTAAATTCAAAATGTATTTCTTTGTATAAAAATTGACTTAAAAGAACGAAAGAATATAAATATATACTTTTCCGAAAAGCTATTGACGTCATATTCAAGAAAATTTAATTATCTGTAATATGAGCTACTATTTAGGCAAATCGTATTAGTCAAATTTTGTCAATCGTGTACGCAATATTGAAAAACAATGTTCCGTGAAAAACGCAAATTTATGTAAACTCAAGAAGACTATATGTTATTATAAGTTTAGGTCTAATGTCGTAAATACTGCAGCTATTTTGGAGGAATATTCTAGCACAGTTGAGCTATTGAGTGTGACTATTTTCAAATAGTAATTCTTCACCACGTAAAAAAGGTTTCCGCCTTAAATCGAAAATCATAGTTTTATTAAGCATATGAATATAAATATTCCAAAATATACTGTGTTAAATTAAGAAAATATGAAATTGAATAATATTGATATGAAGCCCACTGCCGTCTTTCAAATTCGGAGTGTTGTTAGTCACTAATTGAAAGTCAAGTAGACAACGATAGATCGTTCAGCGTGTTCTTTCCTAAAAGTTTCGCCCTCCCAAAAGGTCGGGATGCAATATGTAATCTCTGTATTCGGAATGTGTGCTTACAATTGTTTTCAGTCAATTTGATCACCGCCAACGGCCGCCCGTTCCCGACCGGTGCTGGTAAATGACGAAGATAAATTCGAATTAATAAAATTCAGTTACGTCGGACGCCGGGAAAATCGCGCGCTTGCTAGCTGTTCGGCCCTCTCGGCTTTAATTAATGGTCGGGTGTTAATTAGCATACGAATTAATGACGAGCGTAATTAAATAGGAGTGCAGGTACGCTAGATGTGTGGCGTGGTATGTGCAAACGCATCGGACAATATAAATGAGCGCCGCGCGTAATTGCACCGTGCGGATTGCACGTTATTAGCGATCTGTCCGTTATCAACGAATTAAATTCGACTCATATACAAACTGACTGATAGTTATTTTCTCGCAATCAACACAGATACGAAAGAAATCGCCCGCAGTGAACGGCTGGCACGCACCGAAATTTAAATAAACTAGTTTGCGTTTTTCAAATCACTGAAAATTTTCCACTAATTTCGTATTTACCTGATTTACAAATTAACGGAGTTAATTTCACATTAAATCTGTCGCGCGGCTACCAGTTTCTAGGCGATTTTGGATTCGACACATGGGCATTACCATAATTTATGCGTTTCAATTAAGAAATGTGGACTAATCAGCTTCGCCTAAGTCATAATTTTCGGGTCTTGATGTCGAAGAAGCTGAAACTGATTAGAGATACAATTCTTAATTGCCAAAGTCAGCTATTAATGATAATTACGGATTTCGCGTTGTTTACCATGTTTTTTCGTGTTCTTAATTGGGCGAATACGATTGGGCGATTGTAAGACACATTCCGAACACGTTATATATGTCGCATACTTGCCTCAGTACAATAATGAGTAATTGTCGCTAGTTGGGTCCTTAATGACGACAACTTTTTTGCCTTTTCTGAATCTGAAGACGACTTAATGGAAGAGAGAAGAACGAAGCTCCTCGCCGAAAAGTCATGCATGTCAATGTGATTTCATTTTTATGCATTCATCCATGACTTGATTAGCATGTTGTCGCATAATTACTATACTTTTGGCACATATTCAAATATTCAAATATTCAAACATTCGAACATAGAATAATCGATGCTATTCACGGTGAGATTGTAAATATTTAGGTAAGTAGGATGTTAATGAACAGTTAAGTATCAAGATACAATGTTTTCGATGCATTGTTGCAAATTTAAAGACTTTACAGTGACATTTTTCACAGTAACGTCGAATAGAACGTGTTCATGAAAATAATTGCAGTTTAAGCTGGGAGATATAATTGAACTATGATTGAATAATATATGAGTTGTCGTGGGGTGGTTGACTTAATGCGAAGTTTCTCGTACAATGTCATTCGGCAGGCTGCCCTTCGTTTTGGGTCGCCGTTGGGCACTTGTCAAAACAGCCCTTAAAACGTATAAATTACACTTTAAGACCCTCCGCAATGCAATGCACCCTTTTCCTGTTACTTTAACGTTTAATATTTGAGTGTAGTGGCTTTATTCTTACTTCTACAACGTTTAGTATAAGGATATATAAAAACTGTTTCAAGGTGCAAATTGTCAATTTTTAGCGATAACAAATAAGTCGAATAAACATGTTTTTGTTTAACAATAAGTTGCCATTTTTGAAATTTCTTGCTTTAGAAATGTCTGATGCAAATGTCAAGTAAAAAAATTCAAGAAATGACGAAGTTATAACCGCTTTTAATTCATGGAATTGATTTATGCAGCAACGAATTATCAAACGCGTTCTTGTCAAAACTATATTTTTCAAATCGTTAACCAAATTATCTCGAAAACCACTGGACCATTGCATTTGAAGTTACGTGTGTTTATTCAATATATAATTATCTAGAGTTTGTAAATCGATATTGCCATATGAACATCCCAGATATCGAGAATATCGGTATGACTAAAAGGAAAAACAGGAAAAATTTATAAAACTCAAGAAATTACTCAATTTAAGAAATTGTTAGCAACGAATTCATCTGACACAACCATTGTTATTTTTTAGTATATTTCTAATACTTTATATATTTTTAATACTTTTCGTAAAGCTACAAACTTGTTATATTAAATTAGATATGGTAATTGACCTTAAAATTGTATCATTGAACTTTAATTAAGTGGGAAACAGCTCAGTGCTCGTTAGATCACTACAGTTAAGCAACGTCGGACGTAGCTAGGCGTTGGATGGGTGACCACTTGGTCTCCCCACTCAACAAGTGGCTGCGGCGCCGTCCGCAAACTCCTGATCTCGCGGTAAAAACGAGAATGAAGGTTGGGCGATTCGCTTGCAACGGTCCCCGGAAAAAAAAACCCATATGCACAAAAAGTTCAGAGCAAGTACCATCAGTAGCGAGACCGGATGAAAGTTACTATTCCCTTACATCACTATGTGGTAGAAAAAGATTGTTGGATAAATAAAAAATAAGTGGGAAACATCATTTACCAGGTCAAAAAATACATGATTTTCACTAATGTTTTTCCTAGGTACTTTAACGTCAAACTCTTTAAATTTTTGATAACAATTTAATGCATAATTCATAAGCACAGTGTGTTTTTTCACATTAAAAAACGATATTTATATTTTAAAAAAATTGCTAAGCTGCGTAGACTCTAGCCATCTTAATTTTGATCGGAACCAATAAACCAAAAAAATTTCGGAAAGTTCATGAAATTATCTTGAATAGGACGTCGAGTATTTTCAAGGAAAGAAATAAAATTGTATGCTTCTCTTGAGTTTTAAAGTTAAAGTGTATTTTTCGCATAAAAAATCGACTTATATGTACGAAGGAAGGTATAAATATATATTATTTGAAAAATCAATTGACGTCATATTCTAGAGAATATTTAATTATCTATAAAGTCAGACATTATTTGGTCAAATCAGTTCAGTAGAATTGCCTCAATCATGTACGTAAAATTAACAGCAATGTTTCGAGAGAAACGCGTTAGAGTTGCCTAAACTTATGAATACTATAAAATAGTTTTTATATAACATACTTTTTTGAAGTTATTTTAAGATTGTCTGATGAAAATTCAAGTGAAAAAGCCAAGAATTGACTGGCCATCGAGCAAACTGCTCCTTCAGTCTGGTTTGTTGCTAGTTTTTTATTACTATTTTTTGTTATACATGTTATGACATTGTGATTTGTAATGCGACGTTTTGTCATTTGATGTTGATGTGTTGCTTATCGAGTTGATTTTCATGTGTGAATGTTGAGTTGTTTTTGATACTTGTTCTTGAGTTGCGATAATTTTGCGGTTGGTGATATATCCCGATATATTAGTAGATTTTTATAGATGTGAACATTTTCTTAGGTGTAAATTTTTAATGTGATTTTTATGTGTGAATTAATTGTGAATATAATGATGGGTGCCCACCCCGGGCACTTGAACCCCGCCCGACTGCGTGGTAGACCGATGCACTACTGCCTAAGCTGCCCAGGTGTGCTTTCAAACGCGATTTTCTCGAAACCATGTTTTTCGTTAACCAAAATCGTTAACCAAAAAATCTCGAAAATCACTGAACCTATGAATTTTAAGTTATGGGTGGTTATTGTATATATAACTATCTAGAGTTTGCATAGTTTTTTTTTAAACAAACGAAATTTTGTTTAAAATTCGCTCACAAGTTTGTCAAAAATTGATATATTCAAAAATCGATTCTGACAAAGAGTATATATGTATTGTATATATTTTAGTAATTTACTCGTATTTATTTGTGACACTCCAAATACATTGCCATACGAAAAATGTGCTATACTCCCCATAGAAAATCGTTACCTTGAATTGCAGGAGAAGTTCAAAATGAAAAGACAAAACTTTGCAATTGTAAATGACGCTTGCATACGATCCACCATCCCAAATCCACCTAAATTCAAAACCCCTTCACATCCTCTACACCACCATTACTACAATATAAATTAGAAATACTGTTTAATTTCTATTAAACGTCTCTGTTAAAGGTTTATGTTCATTTATTTTTATTTTCATTTTGCTTGTTTGTAATTCAAATTTTTCATCTATACGATTATATAATTTTTTGTTTTATTAATTTGTAAAAAACAAAATGTACATTCTCGGCGGAAAGACCTTAAAGGTCATTAGCCATTAAAATATATCTATTATTTATTTATTTGTGACACTGTTTTATGTCGTTTTGGTCATTTTCTATGGCACTACATTGACGACGGCTCCAGTAGTGTTAATTTAAAAAATCCTAAAATATGTTAAATGTTCTCGAAATCATTTTCTCTTAGCTAAAAAATCTATTGGTTTAAAATATATTTATTTATATAATCAGATTTTTTTCAATGCAATTTCAAATGAAAAAAAAAAACAAAAAATTTCAAATTGTATCACATCTTTGTCTAGATAGCAGATAAAAATATAAACCACGAAACAGTATAGATGCCAATCTTCGTGGAGTATATGTAACCTACAATTTTGTCATCTAAAATCTATTACAGTTTGAATTAAATATAAACGATTTTGCAATGATTGTTTGTTTTGCAGCTCCGGAACATTAGATCTTATTAGCAAGCGCGATCGACGTAAATAAATGATACTGGGCTCGCAATCGCCAATAATAACCACCGCCGACCGCCGATAATAATAATGATGATGATGATGGTAATCGATAAACGATTTGTAAAAGTTGTGCACACGGCCGGCGAATGCGCCGAACGCGACGGCGAATCGTGCCAGATATGGAATGGATGGCTCGATTCTGTACCGTACCCCTGACCGATCCGATACGACCAAATAATCTAAATAATTAACGTGAACGCGAGCGGTCGCGGCGGATTTAATTAAATTCCGGTGCCGCCGAGTGGCAGTTATGTTAATGTGCAACTGCGCCGCGTTTAAGTATCATCGCCAATCCCTAGTTGGTCACTGCTCCAAATAAATATCGGTATTATCGAGTCCTGCGATAAGTCCTTGATATCAGCGTGGAATCCAAAGAATTATATTTATCTTATATGGATTATGTCGTTACCTGTTAGTGTCGACATCTGTAGGATGCTTTCAGATATACGAAGTATGTCTAAAATATTCAATGAAAGCTTTTATATCTCAGCTAAACACTTTCGCTTGTACATGCCGATCTAGAGAAATATGAAGAAGCGCCACCTAGCAGAAAGATCGGTGACTGGCATTGAGGGACCTGAAAAGGACAGTCTCTGTGACTAGTAGTGCCACTTAGCAATAGTACACTACGGATCCCGTGTAGTCGATTACGAGATATCAAAAAAGTTATCTATACTTTTTGGTACCGTAAATATCGAAAGTGAACCACTCAAAAACAAACTATCGAATCATTGGGTATCAACGCTATTGAGATGTATAGATACATAAAGTAAAAAATTGACATTGAGGGGAAGTTCACCATCCGAACATTCCAAAAATCGATAATTTATTTCTGAATTATGTATACTTCCAGTAATTCCATATGAAATCATCACTTTAGCCATAAAAACCATGAGTGTAACATGAACATAAACCAATACAGATGAACAGAGTTTTCGATGAAAGCGGACATCTGCATTGTACGACGATATACGTAGTGTGTCTAAAATATTAGGTAAAAGCTTTTATATCTCTGTTAAACGCACGTGCTTATACGTGAATATCTAGAGAAATGTGAAGAAGAGCCACCTTGCGGAAAGACAGTGGGGAGCCTGATAAGGAATGTCTGTGAGACTAGTAGTGCCATCTTGCAAAAGTGCACGAAGATACCAAAAAAGTTATCTATTATCTCAGTGATACCATAAATATCGAAATTGAAAAGCTTAAAAACTAAGTATCGAATTATCAATGCTATCGAGATGGATCGTTGCATAAAGTTAAAAAAAACTGACTTTGAGGGGGAGTTCACCATCCGAACATTCCAAAAATCAATAATTTATTACCGAATTATGTATATTTCCAGTAATTCCATATGAAATAATCACTTTAGCCATAGAAAACATGAGTGTAACATGAACATAAATCAATACAGATGAACAGAGTTTTCGATGAAAGTGGACATCTGAATTATACGAAGATATACGAAGTGTGTCTAAAATATTAGATAAAAGCTTTTATTTCTCTACTAAACACACGTGCTTATACGTGAAGATTTAGAGAAATGTGAAGAAGAGCCACGTAGCAGGAGGGAGCCTGATAAGGACAGTCTGTGTGACTAGTAGTGTCATCTTGCAATAGAAGATATCGAAAAAGTAACGAAGATATCAAAAAAGTTATTTATTATCTTATTGATACCATAAATATCGAAATAGTAAAGCTCAAAAACTAAGTATCGAATTATCAACGCTATCGAGATGGATCGTTATATAAAGTAAAAAAAAAACTGCCTTTGAGGGGGAGTTCACCATTGAAACATTCCAAAAATCAGTAATTTATTGCCGCATTATGTATACTTCCAGTAATTCCATATGAAATAATCACTTTAGCCATAAAAATCATCAGTGTAACATGAACATAAACCACTATAGGTGAACAGAACGTTCGATGAAAGCTGAATCACAAGGGACGCGAGTCAATCAATGCTCATGCTAATACTCATCGTTCATCTGCATATTAATGCGCAATGGAAGCAACATTTTTCGTCGCTGGTCCTGATGTAAGATGCAAGCACAACCAGGTATATCCATCCATCCGTCGGCATTCAGGTAATAAAGATGTTATGCTAATAACGAATTCGCTGCACTGGGTTATTAACCATTTTGAGATTGATCAAATTGATATAAACCTACCGTGTACTTTATTTAATAACAGTTTTTAATATTTTTTATGTGTTTTGCCACGTATCCATTTCGGCGTTGCATGCGTTGGCCTACACGACCCCAGCATTGTATACTGGGGCAATCAGAAAGGAATTAAAATTGGCGCCGGACTTGAGCATGGGCCGTTTTCATTCTCGTCCTACGCGCAACTCCCAGGTTTCTTTTTCGGGTCCAATGGTCGAGCAGTTAGCAACGAACAACTGGGTAACGCGATAATGTTACCGCTCAAAGACAAAGCGGACGGTGCCGAGGAAGACTCTTGCTGGCTACACGCGCGTGGCCGAGCACCGCGTAAGCAGTATGGTCGTAATTTTGCATAATCTCCCCACATTTACAATTTACATTTTATATTTATCATAGGGTCCCGCTTAAAACGGTATCGGTGGCGCTGTGGGTAGACGGTAGTGGCGGCGGAAGATGAGCGCGAAACGACAATTATATCGGTATATATCCGTATATATCGGTGTATATACGTGTATTCGTATTGGGTCATTTTACAATAAGAATTACCGATTGATATGCAAACATATATCGTTTTTTTTAAGTGATAACTTCTCTGCGGTGGACAAGTTGCTTTTCAGAGTAACGGCCACGGCGCCAGACTATCTGCCTTACTCTTATTGAATCGGACAGACGCTTATCCCACTCTCTACTACGTGTTTAGTGAGTGCCTGTCGCGACAACAGTGGTGTTATTACACCGTTGATCATGAATCATTTTTGTGCGAATGCTTGTCCGCTTTTTGAAGTAAAATATGCATACCTGATCAGTGGTGAAAACAATAAAGCATTTGTTTGAGCAATTAAGCACCATGGGCCGGATGTTTATAGTAAGCAGTATTTTGCGCCGTTTTCGATGATTGTAATGTGAAATAAAGTTAGTACCATACTGGATTTGGTCGAATCAACTACTATCTATATATTAAAAAGTTATCACTTCTGTCGGACACAATTTTTAAATTTTGTTTATCAGTTTTCGATTCGAAAGTATGCAAAGGGACAAAGAGAATAATTATATCTTGAGAATGACTAACATTCCTTGAGATTCAGCATTCATCGAAAACTCCATTCGTAGCAGTGGTTTATGTTCGTATTTAGCTCACGGTTTTTATGGGAAACAAAGTGAACTTTATTGCATATTGAATTACTGAAACCATCCATAATTCTTCGAGCGTTTGGCATGCGCCCCGTCCGAGGGCATATCAACTCGTATATCTAGGGAAAGATAAGAACGCCAGTGCAGTGCGTTGGCCCAAACCGCGGCCGGAATATATAGAGCACAATGGGATAATATTTAGTCTATTCCGTATCATTTGATATATTGGATTCAATTCGTCGTCCTGCAGGCAGGACTGATGCTTCCGATATTTTCGTCTGCGTGGTGCGCATCCCATTCGACGGTCCAAACCCGACCCGTTCGTTGATAAGAAATCCATTCGCGCATACCGCATGTCACGGTAAATGCGTGCAATTTGCTAGCGTATATATTGAAGGCATTCAGGCAGTCTGCCTCTTTGTACGCGTGGAACTAGTTAAAGTGGTGGGCACTCGTCGGAATAAAATGAATAATGTCCTTTTTATGCACATTACATTTTTTCGAGGCAAAATATGAAATGACTTATGGCTGAATTAAACTCAATACGCCTGATACGATGAAATGAATTGGATTTGTTTGGGTTTGGTATGTCACGGGCAAATCACCGATTGCCATGCGAATAGAATCGAATTGAATTGAGTTGGCGAGCTGGCTTCGACGAATGGAATTTTCCACTTCGCCGCGTTGAGTCCATTTGTTCGATCTGGGCCTTTATTTGCGCAAATGTTTGTCGTCTGCTGGATTCCCGATCTTTATACATGTTTTCTGTGGATTGCCCTCAATGGATAACCTGCAAATTACCGACTCTGGACGAATTTAGGAAAATTGTATTTTTGAGACAAAGAATCAGGTCAAATCTATGTATAAAAATGAATATGCCCTTTTTACATACCAGTGTGTGTCACTAAATCAATGATCTGACTGTGTTTCGTGAGCTTAATGCATCCTATTCCTAGATTATGACTCCGAGGTGTTGTAAATTCGCGGAGCTCCACTCTAGGAGCATTCAAAACAGTGATGGCGATCTTTTTTGGGGCCGTGGATCCGTGGGTTTCTTCTTATTTGCTTATAGCAGTACAAATTTACTCAAAATAATCCAGATTATTCCAATATTAATTCCTAAAATGATGTTTGTAGTTGTATTTATATTGCTTTACTTCGTTGAATATGCCTATATAATTGCCAATTCCTTAGCAAATATTGAAATATCATCAGATAAAATCAGCATATATAGTATTGAATCAATTTCTTCCTTGACTATCTTCTACTAAATCATAGAACACATGCTCTATCATGTTGCGTATCATTGTTTCGTATCCTCATGCCACGAATTCATTACAACGTTCTGCAGCAAACCCTCGCCTTGCCCTTGTTAGAAAAGAAACTCTTTATTCGCGTACGAATGCGAGCAAATACCGCAGAACACGACCCGAAGGAGTAACGCCGACGCCCGCAGAAACACGTACATCATCTCAGATTTATGTTTAATAGAAAATGCCAACAGATGACACATTTATCACGGACTTGTTTTTGCGACCAACCCCTCGGACGCCGCGCCATGCGGTTGGCGGAAAAGCGCCGGCGGGGCTGGCTGCTCGCGCATTTTCCACTCGGATGGGGAATAGAAATAAGTTGGATTGGATTTTCGCCCCGGCGTGCGTTGTACCAAAGGCCGAGATGAATTATCACCACGCAGACATGTGATAAACACAAACAAGTTTTTGTCTTGGCAATTTTTCTTCAATTTTGCCTTTTTCCACGGTCGAATGTGATTTTGGT
>WSZQ02068906.1:0-14851 GCA_019419845.2 Weissflogia rhopalogaster
ATATTTTGAAAGTGTTGCAAGTTCATATAAATGATTAACCTATATGTTAAGTTTTAAAAAATGTGTTAAAAAATCTAAATTTCAAAATTTCCCAGAAATTATTACAAAATTGGTTGTAATTGCGCCATACAGAATTCTGCAAACTCCGCATATACCAACAAATAGCAGCGAATTCTCGCAAACTATTATCATCGTAATAAAACAAAAATGACCTGAGAAAAAAAAAACGTATGCGATTTAACCAACCGAGATTTGTCTATAATTTGCAGCTGAATTGTGTTACGCATTGCTGCACCACTGCCAGCGTCGCAGTGGTTAAAGCCAAACAGACACACGTGCATTGTTCCTGCCTACATCCGCTCGTTATACGCGAAAAATGACTATAATACCGCGCGCACTTCCGCAGCGGCGTGCCTTCCGCCGAGTCCCACGACTAATTACAATCATGCATGCCTAGAATTTTGTGATAGCAACTTCATCTACCTTATTTACTTCGGCGAGACGCGAAACAGGCGAATCGGCGTTTCCGTCGACCAGACGAAGTACTTCTGCGCTGGGAGCACTCCCTTGGTGATAACACAACAATCACCTGAAATGAAATGAATGTGTGTGAGTGTTAAGTTTATGATTGTGTAAATGTGGGTATGTGAACGAGTGAATGTGTGTGTGTGTGTGTGAATGTGCGAGTGTGTATGTATGTACGAATATGTATGTGAGTGTGAATGTGTGTGAGCGTGATTGTGTGTGAGCGTGATTGTGTGTGAGTGTGAATGTATGTAGGCGAGAGGGTGTGTGTGTGTGAGTGTGTATGGCTAAGTATGAGGGTGTGTGTGTGTGTGTGTGTGTATGACTAAGTATGAGGGTGTGTGTGTGTGTGTGTGTGTGTATGACTAAGTATGAGGGTGTGTGTGTATGGTTAAGTATATATATGTGTGTGTGTGTATGGCTAAGTATGAGTGTAAGTGTGTGTGTGTGTGTATGGCTAATTATGAGTGTATGTGTGTGTGTGGCTAAGTGTGTGTTTTAATGTGTGCATGTGTTCATATGTATGTGTGTGTGTGTGTGTGTGTTCATATGTATGTATGTGTGTTATTGTGTGAATGTATGTCTCTGCAAATTGTTACTCACTCAATAACTGAAGAAACTCATCCAACGTCGACGAATTCCTTTCGGTACACACTAGAATTAACTCTGGCTTAGTATCCTCCTTTGGATTTTGCACGTTTTTCGAAACCAAAAATTCGCGAATACACGTTATCAAACAGGGAAATAAGCTAGAATCGTACACCACGTCCGCGGCTAGTATGAAATCCGGTTGGAGCACGCTGGCTAGATTTGTATCACCTTCGCCCCAAAAGTGCTTCACAATATTAATAACACTGCCCGTTTTATCAACCGGGCATTTGAATACGCTCGATTCTGATACTTCCGGCGTAGAGATTTCGCTGGCAGTGTTTTCAATAAGTGACAAATTCAGCATGACATTTTCTCGCAATTGTTGCAGCACTTTATCGTGACAATCAGTGAGAACAATATGAGAGGATTCACAATTGAGTGCAAGTGTTAGGCCAACGAGACCTAAGCCAGAGCCCAATTCAACGATCACTTTGTTTTGCAGGGTGGTTTTGTTTGCGAGGCACCATTCGGAAAGTGCGAGCGCTGCTTGCCAGGTGCATAAACCTGTAGATGAGTTAATAAGAAAACATTATTGACTATGTATGTTTTGAGATTTAATTCTTATACCAAAAAGCACACTTATGATAAACATTTTGTTGTTTATGAATTTTTATGCTTAGAGATTTGGTGTTTCTTTTTTATTTACAATTGGTATATGAATATGTTATCGGGCATGTTTGTGTGCCAGTATGCGTATTTCTGTCTGTATGTGCGCAGTCAAATAAAATTCTCAAAAATAAAGATACAGTCAAGTCTTTCAATCTTTGAAAAAAATTGGGGAAAGTCCTAGGACGGAATACCGGATAGTTTCCGAACAAATAATTGTTAAACATTTGTTTCAAGAACCATTTTACATTGTTCGGAAGATATAGGCTCCGATTATATTATGGTTAGTTATTTGGTTAAATATCAAAGTAATTGAAATAATTATTAATTAATATACATGTACTAAATAATACCATAAATACTTTAGAATTGAAAGAGGTGGTATTATTAAATGCTAATTAATAAATGAATATGGAAACAATAATTAGTAGTCTTTAACACAAACATATTGAAAACTAGAGTTTTTCTAATGTTACATTTGTCAATTAACAGGTCAAAGATATTCACCGAAAGTATGATTTTGTTGAATCATTTGGTGCTGTATATTGAAATTGTCATTTATTAAATTTAATCTCAAACCACAAACGCAATGCTTTGTTTAATAAAATAAGAGAAACAAATGACAGAAATGTTTCAGTTTCCTGGAATTGACTATTACTTAACCAAAATTACCTCACTACTCATAATTGATAAACCTCCTAAGTTACTACGATAAGATACTAAGGAATGTAATATAAATGACATGATTTCCTCGAAATCACACAAAATTCTAAGAATTACTCTGTGTATTTAAACGTTTCATTTATATATTCAGAGATAATTACACATTGAATGAGATACTACTGATATGTGTAGGATATGCAATAAATTAGTTACTCGAAACATAGAGTCATTACGGACAATTGTAAATCAGTCAAACAGTAGCAGTAAATTGCACAAATTTAGCTGTAAGATAAACTAATATCAACATTATCAGTGCATCAACGAACTTCACTGCTATAGTCTACTTTAAAAATAACCCAGTTCATGATTCAACTTACCAGTGGTGCCCTCGGAAATAATCTGCACATTCTCACACAAACTTATAACTTCCCTCTCACTCTGATAATGTTTATAGCATTTACTATTATCGTCCGTTTGAGTAATTACATCACCCAACGCGTTATATATATCATCATTCACTTCATGTCCACTTTCTTCAATATTTCTGATAACCCACTTTAGAAACGTGCGCTGATAGGATATCTTTACCGGAAGAGGAATATTTCGGGCATGTTTGATCGTATTCTTCAGCAAGAGATCTTGGGCATTCCAGGCATTAAAGTTATTCTGTAATTTGGTATCATTGTAGGCAAAATTATTTTGGGGTTACAATCATAATGGAAAATTTTCGATGGGTTTTGGTGACAACGCTTACATTCCAGGTGATGGTTTGCAGTGGATAACAACATAGAAAACGACGTGAGATGTAGTCCAATTGTGTGGATAAGTCATCACACATTTTCACTACTTTGCAACATGTTTTTTCTTGATATATAACGTAAAACGTAGTTAGAAAACGCGGCGGTTGAAGGGGACTATTTTTTAGTTAGCTGTTGACATTGTTACGTCATCTAATATCAGTATTGGGAACTATTTTTAGAACATGTTTAAGGCTTTGGTATTTGGTACAGAATTTCTAAGAAATACAGTTATTTGCCAGATTTCTGAAGACACTAGTATTTAATAACATTTAAATAAATATATATATATATAGAAATTAACTATAACAATGACGAAAAAAATGTATAAATATGACGCTTATTATTAGTCAACTTGGTTTTTTCAGATATTATCTTTATTATGACATCTCGATCCTTTAGCTTCTAAATTTTTTTACATAAACAAAATTAGAAATCTCACGATTCTATCATAATAAGTAACAATTATTATAAGGTTAGGAAATTCTTGAAGGACATTATGAATCCTAATAACAGGGGTCGGCAAACTATTTGGTCAAGGTCAGAATCAACCACAATTTGAATACGAAACTATGGTCCTGTATGTTCTTGTAAAACATCCTTCGACAACATAAAACTCGCAACACCGAAAAAAAAATTGGGTTAATTTTATGGTTATGGAATATTACAACAACAATCAACTTAATTTAGGGTAGAGTGGAATTGAAGAATAGGCAACCCAACTAGTACATAAGTAAGTTTCCGAGGCGATGACAACGTGGAAAACCGAAAACGCACGACGGCATTCGAGCTTTGCCGATGTTCCGCAAGTTTTAAAAATAATACTTTTATAAGGCGATAAATTTGAAAAATTAAGTTATGCAACCAAGAATACTTTTAAATTATTGTATACGACCAATTATTTACAACTTTTCATAACCAGATTATATGGAACCAATATACTTGGAATATACAAATCATGAAAACATTTGAAATCTGTTTTCCAATTTTTATTGCAAATGACAATAGAAATAATAATGAAAGAAAATAAAATTAAAACCATTTATTGCGTTCAATATGAGTATTCGCGTGTACCTAACAAGTAAATTTTATTTGAAAAGTGTTACACACAACTGGACAAATCATATATTATGTACATGAAAAAAATAAAATACACAAAACATCGCGTTGTTACTTATTGCAGTTGATTCACTCGACAGATATAAATACTAAACGCAGAATGATGTTCGATCCATAATAATCCCCCAGGTTAACCACTCAATGAAAATTACGTTCGGAAAGTTAGAAATTGATCGGTTTGCCAAAATACGCAGCAAGGTTGGCCTCTCGCAAAGCCTCGGCACATGTCGGATGCGCGTGACAAACTCTTGCGACATCCTCAGCGGACGCACCATATTCCTGAGCCAGCACAGCTTCATTAACCAGCTCTCCAGCAGAAGGCCCAATCAGATGCGTGCCTAAAATCCTATCCGTGTTCTTATCGGACAGCACCTTAACAAAGCCCTCGGTTTCATTGTTGGTCTTCGCACGCGAGTTCGCCATGAAAGGGAATTTGCCAATCTTATACTCGACGCCTTCGTTCTTCAGCTGCTCTTCGGATTTACCCACCCACGCGACTTCCGGATGAGTATAGATAACGGACGGCACACAGTTGTAGTCAATATGCACCGGTCCTCCCTTCATGCCTTCGACGCAGATAATGCCTTCGTCTTCAGCCTTGTGTGCCAACATCGGGCCGTGAATGCAGTCGCCGATGGCGTAGATGTTCGGAATGACGGTCTGGAACATTGAGTTGACGGGAATACGGCCGCGGTTGTCGCGTTCGATGCCCATTTCTTCTAATCCCAAGTTGGTCGTGTAAGGCCGGCGGCCGATAGATACCAGCAGGACGTCGGCGTCAAGGTCTTCCTTCTTATCTGGGTTCTTTACGTCTTCGACAGATACCTTTATCAGACCACCGTCGCGTCGGGCTCCGGTGACTTTGGTGCCGAGTTTGAATTTCATGCCCTGCTTGGCGAGGATCTTCTGGAAGGTTTTGCTCACCTCGGCATCGATGCCCACACCACCGATACTGTCCATGAACTCGACGGCTGTTACTTCAGCGCCTAACCGCTGCCATACGGAGCCTAATTCTAGACCGATAACGCCAGCGCCAATTACGACCATTTTCTTGGGGATTGCTTTTAGGGAAAGTGCTCCTGTTGATGATACAATTGTATCTTCATCGATCTGTTGAATTGTACGTGATTTAGAGTAAATAAATATAAGTAGATTTATAGATAATATGCAAATATGATAAAAATGTGTGTAAAGATATGATTTTAGGAATGTTTAATGATGATTTTGAAATATCTCTGCTTTAGACACTATCAATAAGTATTTTCTTGATGCTTTTACTTATGCAATTTGTTATAATATATTGCTTGTCAGCAATAGCAATAAAAAAGCCTCTCCAGACTAAGTAAACAATTTAAAAACTTACATCAATTCCTGGAAATGGCGTAACTTCCGAACCAGTCGCAATAAGAATATTCTTAGCATTAACTACTTCTGTGGTGCCATCCGCCTTCGTCGCCGTCACCTGATTGGCACCCGTAATTTTGCCGTGGCCATTCACGTGCGTGATTTTGTTCTTCTTAAACAGCATAGCAATACCACCGGTGAGCGCCTTCACCGCCGACGACTTAGCGCCCATGAACTTTTCCAAATCGATTTTGACGTTGTCTACCAATACGCCACGACTGGCCAGGTCGCCCGAGTGGGCCATGTGGTAGTAGTATGAATTGTTCAGGAGTGCTTTCGAGGGAATGCAGCCAACGTTGAGGCAGGTGCCACCCAATGTTGCTTCTTTTTCAATACAAACTGTCTGGAAAGAGATTTTAAGTCAATTTTAAGTCATACCTTCTGTTAAATATTTTATTTACACATAGGTCATTGTTAGACGTAGACATTTCAATATAATTCTAGAATTTAGATATGTTAAAGAAGCAAACAGATGTTTTAGATAGTAGACAACAAGAGAAGAAAATTGTTTAATTTTGACTATACGAGTCAACAATATACCTAAATTTACAGAAAATATGAATATAATCAATTGAATATTTTCGAAATATTGAATTATTCGAGAGAAAGGGTCAAATTGTTTTTTTTCGAAATCTAGGGAGGCAAAAAGCCAAAAATATTATCTTACATAGGTATTTTCAGATAAATTCTAAAAGAAATAATACAAACTCGTAGTTTTACAAGAAAAAAAGGGGGAATATAATGGAATATATGATTTGAAACTAATTTTTTTTAAGAAACATTAACATTCTTTCTAAAGAGAATTGACAACTAAACAACTGTTAAACTCCCAAGAATAAGAAATACACTTAACCCTTCGACTTTTTTTGTTAAATTTCATGCTCATAGACAAATCATATCTAGATAGATCATGCTTTTGCATGTATATTACATAGGCTCGTATGCGATGTAGTACGAGCCTCGCTCGTATATTTTGCGTTGAGTGCACAATTCTCACTCATATTTTTCACATTTGCTTCCAACTTTGTGCCACGTTATTACAAGCCAAAGTATTAAGATTTAAGAAAATATGGCAAAATATATGAACGCTGTATTTTTTTTAATTACAAAGATTATAAAAAGGTATGATAATTATACCTATTGAGACTTCTTAAAGACGATATTCAACTTACTTTGAATCCGAGTTGGGATGACTTGATAGCAGCAACGTAACCACCAGGTCCGGAGCCGATGACAACGACATCAGCATCATGTGTTGTGGCATATCCCCGCTGTGAGTTTTGGTATCCAGAAAGCACCGTAACCTGGGTATGTTTCCTCAGAGTCGGCTGAAAAAATCGCAAATTTCAAGCACATCCGCAATCATCACCAACAGTTCCACGCAGATTACAAGTGTGACCTCTACGCGTGCGTATCACTAGAATCACTACATATTTTTCTGATTAGTGACGTGCAGGGTTAGACATTACGTAAACGCCTGCCGAAACGCAAGTATAACTTGGCGAAAGTAGCTGCAAGTGCAGTGCAATAATGTTAGGAGTCCAGCTGCTTACTTTCAGTGATGCACCGACCAAATTCCAAAGGTTAGCCTGCATTTTACGTCCGCAGAAATGGAGCAAGTAGTTGCGAATCGGCGGACTTCCCCTTCAAACTCGACTATTATGTCAAACCTAACCTTGAAAGGCATGCAAGTAGATGTCGCCAATAGTACGCCATTGAGTGGGGATTATCGCAATTTTTATTACAAAATCAAATTATATCGCAAATTAAGTTTACAATTCTTATTTTAAATTACATCGAACTTAGCATTAATTCTACATTAAACCTATTTAATCGTGGATCACACTCTGTCTAATGCTTCTAACATCACGATGCTGTTACCTCGGATAACCTAAAAATAATAATAATTTTTATTATTTGCCAAGTTATTTATTATTGAAAACATGTGAATTTTTAACATACCACCATGCCGATGTTATTTTTGGAGCCGTCCTTACATTCTTCGATGCCTTCGTCAACGACAAGATTCATAAAAGGGTCGAAACCGCGTAAAATGCCGGTGACTTGACGACCGCCGTTTAGTTTCAGGCTGAGTTTTTTGTCCATAAATCTGTTATAAATTAATTAAACCATATATTTTCATAGCTTAACGTCTGGTAAAGAGTGTTACTTACTTTTTGAGCTCTGGTGGATGTGCTTTCGACATTTTTTTTACTCCGTTTTGTTAAATTTTAAAGAACTATGCAAAGCGTCGTCGAACGTTGGTGAGAAATGAAAACAACGCGCTGATTTTGTAGGTTATGCATGTTCTTTTGCAACCCAATATACAAAAGTTAATATGTTGAAAAATAATCTATTTTCAGTCATTTCGTTTAGGAAATTGTTGAGTAGCGTCAAAAAATGAACATACATGTTTTAAGTGCAGTGATAAATGTTGTTCGTCGTATATACTCTCATTTCTTCCAAATAATTTAAGGATTCATCATAGATTAAGAGGACCGGGTCCGACCGGTACCACGTTGCAGCAAAATGCGGAACTAAAACGTGAAATTCAAACTTTGTTCTAAATTATTTTCTAATCTGCATATTACAGAATGCCTATCCTTGTACTAATCGAGTCCCCATTAAATATAGTTTGTTTTGAATTATTAAGATATTTATCGTGTAAAAAAACGTTTTCCGAGAAATGTCGAGTTTCAGGTTTATATATTTTTTCATATTTCCCGTATTGGTAGAATTATAAATCATGCACCAATCGATTCAGCGTGAAAATATCTTCAAACTCCAGGGACAGTTTTTCATTTGATTACTTAGAAGCGATATTATTACTCATGAAAGTTAAGTCTAATAACGTCGATGATTTCATTGACAACTTTCATGAGTCATCATATCCATTTTAAGTAATCAAATGAAAAACCGTCCCTGGAGTTTGAAGATATTTTTACGTTGAATCGATTGGTGCATGATTTATAATCCTAGCAATACGGGAAATATGAAAAAATGATAAAACGAAAACTCGACATTTCTTGGAAAATACGTTTTTTTACACGACAAATATTTCAATAATTACCCAACATTTAGGAGTAAATGTGTACATCAAAACAAACTATATTTAATGAGGAATTGATCCGTGAAAGAATAGGTATTCTATAATATGCAGATTAGAAAAGATTTTCGAACAAAGTTTGAATTTCACGTTTTAGTTCCGCATTTAACCGCTACGTGATACCGATCGGACTCGTTCCTCTTAAATCATAAGACAGATGTCCATCTGTATGTAAAAAAAGTTGCGGCGGTTTAGAAAGTGAACTGTGCTGATTCTCATAGCAATTAGTCTAAAAGGGTCGCATCAGGTGACTGCCATCGAATAGCTATCAAGGATATGATGACACTTTTCTAGTTATAAATTATTTATTTTCTAAAAATACTTGTATTGTTGGTTGAATACTTGAGTTAAAACATTGTCATGAAATGCCTTCTGGCTTTATGCATTTTTTATGATGTTTTTGCGGATTTTCAGTGTTGTGGATCTTGACATAAATGTATTTTTAAAGGTATTCTTCATTAGGTTCTGTCCATTTTTTGTAAGCCTAGGCATATGCTGTTTATTTATATTAAAATTTCCATTATTCAGTTCTGATGAACGACGTACCGAATCAATAAAATGTATATAACGATATAAATGTGGAAAGGACAATTTTTGGGGATTTAGCTGTTAAAGGCACGAGTGTAACGACGCACGACTACTTCAAAACATTTGTTTCCACGTGTTGAAGGGACGCCTTTCGGGGAAGTAATACAAAAAAAGTATTTTAACGTCAATGACATAAGAATATAATTATAATCCTTTGAACTCGAGGGGCGTCGAATCGGCGCCCGAAAAGGTTACCTAACCTGACCTAAGATACGTTAGTCGAAAGCTCATTTTACATTTGGAGCAGATGTGAAGAGGATTTAGAACCTAACTTTGACTGACCGACATATTTTAAAAGAAACTAATACTTTAAAAATACAATAAAATAATATAAAAAAAACTCATTAAAAGAAACTGTTTGAATATATGAACTAGGCTTGTTAAAAAATAGGGAAACCCGTGTTTCCGGGTTTTCGGGTTTTGTCAATCTACGGGTTTATTCTGTTACGGTTTTGTCTGTAAAGTCCGGGTTTAAAATCCGAACAAAAACTCGTTTACTAGCCCCCTAGTGTAATATAAAAGACTATACGCATGAAAGTTATTTTATTTTCATTAGATATTAAAAGAATGTATATAAATAAAAACAAAAAAAAAAGAAACAAAAAATTGGAAAAAGGATAAATTCATTTAAGAGTATTCTCAAATAGAACGGCTATTTTTATTTTTCCAAATATGCATGAAATAAAATCATTAGTCAATTTGAAGAAAGATTGGAGGCTTCGTTCGCTAGTACCACAAATAAATATGTTAAAAAACAAGCTGATTCATGCCTATGGATCGCCATCGCGGGAGCAATTAATCGCTGTTGTTTTAGTGTTAAGTATCAACAAGCTCTCGTGCACTCGCGTTGATTTCGGGTTTAAAAACAGAACCAAGCAATGGTGGGGCGCAATGCTGGTATAGGAATCCGATACATTCAAGATCTCCTGATTCTGTTATAGAAACCGAAACTTTTACGAAAATCCGAGTTAAACCCTTGAAAGTAAAAGCCCGGTTTAACCCGAAAGGCGGAAAACCGAGTAATCCGGAATTATCGGATACCCTTGACATGCCTAATATATGTGCATTTTTTTAAAATTCAATTCCGTGACGGACAATGCGAGCACGCCCCTTGTAAGTTAACAAAAGTAACGATTGTCCGATTAGGACATAATAACTAAAAAAGACGTTAATTAACAACTAAATTTTTTTGTAGAATATTGAAATTGAGAGTTCACAACAAAATAAACAAAATTCAATTTCATATTCATGACAATATATTTATTTTTATTTACGCAATTATTATAAAACACCCAAATCCGTATTGTAAATCCATCGTGCATTCAGCCGATAATCAGAAATAAAACCACTGATTGTCGTCGTTTTGGGCGATTTCCGAATGGCAAAACGCGTGCGGGTGGGTGGTGGCACGACGCGTGCGCGCCTTATCACCAGCACGCTACCACACGCAGCACAAGCGCTGGCGGCGACGGAGGCAGCAGCATTTGGCGGCGGCGAGTCTCTCGCGAATCGCGAACCACGACGGATGTGCGTCCCACGCGACGAACGCGATTTTTTTCCCGGCATTCCACCATACGAATGTAAGGTGTCTTTTTGAAATTGACGAATTAGATTAATAACGTACGAAGAAAGATATACAGAAAAAAAGAGAAAGGGTGACCGAGAAAGAAGGAAAGAAAGAAAATAGGAAGGAAAACAGAGAAAAAGAAGCAAATATAGAAAGGGGCAGATAGAAGGAAAGAGAGGAAGAGGCAGAAACAGCGATACAAACTGTAATTAAATCGTCGTAATTAAAAAATAGTCGTAATTAAAGAATAGAAACTGTTATAGTACCTAGTGTTGAATTGCAATATCCTTGGAGATTATCTTACAAACCGTGTTATTACATATGATCTATTGACCTTTCCAAATCGAGTTGTTTCAACGTTGAAAATATTAATCGCTTGAATGATCTGAAGAATTGAACGATTGAAGAATTGAAAGATTCAAGGATTGAGGAATTAAATCAGAGAAGGTATAGAGGATTGAAGACTTGAAGCAGTGAAGATTAAGAATATTCAAAAATTGACGAATTCAAGAAGTGAGGATTTGGACGATTCAAGGATTGAAGATTTAAAGGATTGAATTATCAAGTCATCAACTCCACAAAAATCGTCTAATCATCTAATCTCCACAGCAAAATCAAGTAACTACCACTTATATTTCTACTTCTTCTTTCTTATTATAAAAATTTCATAATATGACGACTTCTAACTACAATTATATAATTTTAAACTACAACCCAAATTCTCCATCTGTCCTACTTTGTTATAGAGGAAAACAGAATTTTTTTAATTTTCCTAGCGGAAAATTAATAACTATAAACATTTAATAAACATGTACTTGTGATTGTTGGGAGTGTATATAAGTGTGCATGTGTATGTGTGTGGAATTGTAATATTGAATCACTGGAGGCGGCAGCGGTTGGTGGGCATGGTGGGCACCGCCATCGTTATGTGTGTGTGTGTGGGGTAGGAGGCGGTTTTGGTGCTGGTGGCGGCGCGGCGCTCTGAAGCGCACACACATCCCACCGGTGGTGCCGCGCCACCACCAACACAACCACCGCCGCACAGCTCCCGCCCCCGCTCGCACTTTCGAGCGCCATCCAGACTGTTACCAGCGCCCACGAGTCGCGTCTTCCTTTTCGTCCACCGATCGTATCGTATCGATCCTGTGGGGGGCCGAAACGCCGCCGAAAAAGATACATTTTACGAATGCTCGCCGCGAAAATAATTCGTTTCATTTTTATTCGACTTCATCGATTTTCCCATTTTGCTCTTTTGTCTAATTCGAATTGTTTCGTCTATAGTTATTAATAGAAGACGCGATAGGAAAATAGTTGGTTTTAGTTTTAGTGAGGTTAGTTTTTGTTTTGAGAATGTTAGGTTTATTTAGAGGTTAGGCTGAAGGATGGTTTGGGATTCATCATATCTTTTAGTATTATATAAGTTAAGTTACACGTAGTTTATGTCTGTTTTAGTTTTAGGTTAATTACAAAAAGCCTTAAAAGGTTTTGGGTTGTTGACTTTATACATTCTTCTTTATACCAGTGTTTTCCAAACTGTCTTGTTGTTAATAAACAACTTCATTGAATGTTCGACCTCATGATTTATGCAATGTCATAGCACATCCTGGTACTAAAAGAAAATAATTTCTCATTACATATAATTATGTTATGCGCTCGTCCCTGAGATGTAGAGTGCTGAGAAGCCATAATCTTAGATATAAATGTATCTGTTTCTGCTTCAACGAGACAATTGCACGGTTACTGCCGAGAACCGATGATCAAAATTCCTTGTAATTTAAAATTTAGGAATTTGGGTAACAACGATATCTATTTTGAAGACAGAATCTACCCCGAAACCCCGAAACTTTATTGCTGCTCTTGACTTTACAAGTACGGTTGGCTGCACCTTCATTGTTAAGTTCATCGTTGACAACATCGAAAAAATAATGTATGCACTGGGTGTTGCAAAACCAGGTTTAAGTCAATTATCGTGAGGAAATAAAAGCGATTAATATGTAATTGTATAATACATTAATATATTTTCCAATTTTTTTTTCCAAAAACCTCAGGGTATATATACATTATTTGGAAACGCCGCACATCAGGCAACACATATAAAATAACCTCAAAGGGCCAATCTCTCAAGTTTAAATAATACACACATTAGAAAAGAAGAAAAATTTGAAATCGCATTGTTAGTTCTTGAGCTAAATGCCGGCTAAATTCGACTCGACTCAATTCAAAAATCAAATTATTGAAAAAGGGGATAATGACTATATACAGTTCTGATGAATATTGATTGAAACATGTTAATTAATTGCGTTTGGTTAATTATGCATTGTTATATTATCAACGCTGAATCGGTGAATCGGTTTCGTAGCAAACAATCGCCGGACGAAATTCACAACACGATGAGCATGGACGTAATCATGACATAGGCATGCGACGACTAACTATTTCTAGCATTACACGAATCAAGCATTATCAATAATTTATCCATTATTATGTATATATATTGGAAATATCGATTTTGACAAATATCGATATTTCATCATCGTCTGACATGTCAAGCCAAAACTACACATGTCCAAAGAAAATCTATATAATAATTCTTAATCAATCGATATTTGTTGAAGATCTAAAATTAACAACAATATCGATTTTTTGCCACATATTTATGTATTATCTTTGTTGGAAAGACTGATAGATCGATATTTGTATGATTATTGTTAGTATTACTTTAAATATCGATTTTCGTCATTATCATAAGATTAACAATAAGTTCTTATATTTTATAAGTTCATTATACCAATAAATAATCACGAATATAGATTAGGTACAACGCGGTGTGAGTCCGAGATTCCATGTGAAATCATATCATTATATATTGTTGGGAACGGTAATTAGTTTTGAAACTCATATACATATGGCGTTCCTGTGGAACTTCTATTTGATCGATATTGATCATATCGATATTTTCAAGACGATATTTCGATATCGATATAGCGGAATATTGGAAATATCGATTTCGACAAATATCGATATTTCATCATCGTCTGACATGTCTAGTTTAAACATGTTAAAATGTATTAATATCGATGAATATTGAAGTAGCTTATGGGTTATAGCAATAAATGATTCCTTAACCTTCAAGAAGTCCGGGTGTATATCAACCTCAGAGTTTAGATAGCTTTGTATTCTCAGCAAATACTATTTGTCTTGCGCAAGACACAGACCGTTGCGTCGCACGCAAGATAATCAACCGTATTCAAGACACTTAATTATCAACTCATCCGAGTGCGATGCCTGCCGCCCCCTGTGAGCCAACGGAGTGCAAAAGCGTGACGACAATCTTGGCGATGGCATCTCGCCATGGTCGTAATTTATTGTTGCCTTTGATAACTGGGTCCTGAGCTCTTAGCTTTGAGCTTTTCGATGTAGGGGTGGTTGAAGCAGCCATGCTTCTTGGCACATGTACATAAACATACTTTAATTATAACACCACTTCTTTCATTCTTATTTTCATTTCATTTTAATTAACCTGAAAGAAATAAAATAGCATAATATTTATATGTAAATTGAAGTTTTAGAAGGAAGTTTTCAAAGAAGAGCATTTTTTTCACATTGAAGAGTTTTAAAAAGATCTTAATAAAGGTCGCTTGTGGTATATGTCAATATTTTTTATCGATACTCTTCTGAAATTAGACTAGTGTGTCTTTTATCACACAACTGTAGTGAAATTAAAAATATTCCTATTCCTTAATCATTATTTTCCTATTAAGTACAACGGTTATTATTAAGACTGAAAATTGTATATTTCTGCCAAACTAATAAAGATAACAGATT
>WSZQ02068917.1:5604-24252 GCA_019419845.2 Weissflogia rhopalogaster
AATTTGAGCTGTGGCGCTGTTTTTGCATTTGCATCTCCAAGAAGCCTCGGTATCTCGATATCATAGCATTTATGCTGTTTTTCTATGTCCAAGCATTTGGGATCATAACGGTCCCAAAAAATGATCGTACCCAAAAGAATATGTTGTCTATTGAATTAATACGTGAAATCATATTAATAAGGTTCGCGAGTAACTGTGTTTATAAACATTATTGTCTACTGTATTTGTATTCAAAAGAAGTATAGAAGAATAAACTTTATTATAAAAATGTCATATAAAACTGCTCTCTGCAACATTAAACATGGAATACAAACTTAAAAGTATTAAATTCAAGATAACAAATTGTTAACTATTATTCTATAAAAATCTATATCTAAAAACTAAAACGACAAAATTTCAATTACAAACGAGAAACGTTCTTTCCAATTCAAATACTGTTTCTTAGTCTTCCTGAATCTTAATAATCTTAACATGATATAATTCCTCTTCTTTCTTGACCGCAACTGCAGAGTAACTGGTTCCGTAGATACCAGAAAAACCTAATAGAATAATAATGTTGTTGACTTCCATTTTTACATATTAATACATTTACCTTCTGGCAGAGTTCCTTCGAGAGCCCAAGCTGAAATCTTGGTCAGATCTTCAGGGATTTGTTTGATCTTTTTGAGATCAACATTGTCCGTATTTCCAAAATCAATAAAGAAAACGCTCGCAGTATTCGCAGTAAGTTCTTTCACAACCCCACGATACCAATCACCTTCGTAATTTGCAACAATTAGTTGATCTTTAACCGGAGGCTCCTTTAAATCTTCCAATTCCATCGATTTCAGGACATTGTCAATATGAATTAACGAATCACTTGCTTGATCAGTGGGGCAAAAATAAAATCGATCCTTGTCGACCATTAACACAAGAATCGTAATCTCTACGTTAATTTTTAATGCAACTTGTGGAAGATCTTTCAGAGTTTTATATGCAGGCGTGTCCAAATCTTGTAAAATTTCGGAGAGATTTTTAGGATATTCTTCATTTTTCAGATCGATAATATCGCCCTGAAGGAATGTAAGATCAAACTTCTTTCTCACGCATTTCTGGATAAATCTAGCAACTTTTGGCGAATATTCCTTTTCTTCGAAGTATCGTAGACGAGCTTTGAGTAAAGTTGGCCCGAAAATCGCATCCGGTGTGAAGTTGTGCAACCTCGAAGTGTTGACAACTTCCAAAGAATTGTAGTAATCAATACAAGCAACACGCACTCCTTTTGGTGCAATTTGTTTGACTAAACAACGGCGCCATTCGTTCTTCTCGCCAAATTGTACAAGTAGATATTGTCCTTCAATTGGGTCTTTCTCCAGTTTCTCCACATTGCTTTCTTGAAGTTTTTTATTCATTGTAGTTATCAATGAATGCATTGCTTTGCTGCGAAGGTGAAGAACATCATCAAAGCCAGATAAGTGCAATTTCTCACCCTCAGATATAGGCACCATTGTGGTTGGTATGGTTGTATATATTTTTTGTTCTACTTTAACTTTGGGTTTTTCAGTGGGAGGCATTTCTGACAATACGGTAGGTATTTCTGGTTCAGGTTCTGGTGTCCAAATATTGCATTTTATTTCAGTTTTAGTTATGAGGTCTATGACAATATTACGCTGACCTTTTTTAATGTCAATTCCACTTTCGACAATTAATGACTAGAAAGATTGGGAATATATATATGTTAAAAGAATTCATAACACGATATAGTATGATTTGGTTGTTTGTAAATGAAATGTAGAACAGAATTCTATCAGAATGATAAGAATTTTCTGGAAACTAATGTTGCACAAGTTTGATTTAATTCTTGGTTAGCATTCTATAAGTTTGTATTAGTATTCTTGAATAAATAAATAAGGAGAAACAAAGTATATAATTGTCAATTTCAGATATTCAAAATTGTAGTAAGGCCTCTTATACGTTATTCATTGATACTTTAGGTATCGATAAGTGTCGATAGCATAAATATACTTTCAAATTTCTATCCTTCGGAACCTAATACTTTTTTGGCACTTCTAGAACCGAATGCGTCGTGCTTCATTGCATCGTGACACTACGGCAGCTACGGGCCATCCTGCAAAGAATCGCTTCTTCACATGTGTCAGAATGATCATATGCAAACGTGTTTGCGTAGCAAATGTTGTTTGAATACACTTCGCATATTATATAATCCTTTTCTCTCGGGCCGTTTTCCGAGAGCGCTCTGAGGCAACTCGAGGCTACGCTGACCGAGTACCCAAAAAGGCTACTTAGACGTATTAGCGACGGCGCTCGAGTGCAAAGTGTTTAATATATAGAAAAAGCAAGTTTTCACGTATATGTACAATTTGTAAAAAAATGCATTTTGCATAATTCCGAGACACAGAATAAATACGAGAAAATCAAATTTCGTTTATCATTTGTAAACAAATATACTAAATAAATAAAGTCAATTAACAATCCAGTATAATTACCTTAACAAATTCTGGGGAAGCTTCGCATGTACAAGCAAATTCAGCATATTCTAACAACTCTTGTGGAACTGCAAAGACTTGTTCTACTTCGGCAATTCGAGCATATTCAATTGCAGCAACCTTAAACTTGTTTCCACCAATCTCAAGAATGTATGCTCGGCTTATTTCGTTGTCACTGAATTTTACAATGACCAAATCCCCACATGAGCTGTTGGAAAATAAAAAAATTGAACACATATTGTTAGTTGTAACATGAAAATAACTCACGGTATTGCTGCGGCTTCGGTAATTGCACACGCATTTAAAACCTCGTCAAATTTGAGGTAGTTTTCAGACATTATGAAGCCAATGAATGTCGTGTTCGACGTAATACTCAAAATCTGCAAGGACATGCCGTCCTCGTCCGAATTCATTTTATCCAAACATAAACTAATACATAAAATGTAATGTAAATAAAATAAATTCTATTAAGTACTTATTTCTCATGGTATAAATATATTTACATTCTCGACGAAGGTAATTTCGATCCTTTTTCAACTTTTGGAGAGCCAATATTGACTTTAGTCGGTGTAACCTCAGTACTTTTCGACTTGTTGGTGATCAATTGCATTCGCTGACGGTTTGTTAAACCTTTATTCGAAGCGGATGAAAGTGAACTAGTCCGCGACCTTAGTTGACTTGAAATGTTCTGAAAACAAAGTATTTTATTCCCAAACATCCCAAAATAATGTATTGCTTCAAGCGCACCCCTTTATTTTCATTTTTAACTAAAGTCTGTTTAGGACTAATATCATTCATTTTTCTTGCATTCTCCGACGAGTTTCTAACATCAACATTATTGCAATTTGTTCTCAAGACTGGCGGTTGTTTATTAGACGTCTCCTGTTTGAATTGTACATTAATAGCAAAATCGCAGCTATTATACGACCAGAGCTTAAATTTGAAGAAAATTGCAGATTGAACGTGCAAAAAGTCCTTTAATTCTTTTAAAACATGACTGAAAATTGAATTATAAATTAGTAAATTCGATAATATGAATGTTAATAGTATAAGCTACGTTCTAGCTTCTTCAGCTGTTTCAAAAACGAGGAAACCACTTTCTTTCGCTTCCGAAACTGGCACATAGCAATAGGAATCGTCATCCTCCATGAGTGAAATCTTTTGGCCATTGATATCCACACATTTTTTCACGCAAGTTTTTGTTTCAAGCTTACCCATTTGGTCTACAGAATCTTTAGAATTCTTAAAAACAATGCGAAATATGTTATCCTTTTGCACAGCAGCTTTCAATTTATTCACTTCACTACAATGGAAGTAATGTTAATAAGTTTTAATGAACAAGGCGATAAATTAGATTCATATACTGTAAATTAGAGTAAACAGCACTTCCCCAACCATTCTTGTAGTTAATATATAACTTCCCGCAATTCCCAAAAGAATTAAAGTATGATCGCAAAGTGTTCTGAAAGTGTATAGATTGTACATTGTGACAAAATTGATTTTAAATATTTACATGGACGCTTCGGTCTTCCGTTGGAGGTATATGGTCACTAGTAAATTGTACAGTGCAGTTCTGGCAATTACTAAAATGTTGATTATTTTATTGTACGATTTCCGTGTTTCACGAAAATAATAATCTTCTTGTTCTTACCTCGAAGCCATTGGTCGGTTGCGTTTCAAAACGTGGAGATAAAGAATTCAAGTGACAATGGAGCTATAGGCAGTTATAAAACGAGGTGAAAATCAGCCAGTCCTTGCACCAGAAGTTCTTTATTCTCTGGCATCAGATAATAATAAACTGCACTATTGGCCTATATAATCTATGCTGTAAGCACTGCGAGTAACCTGTGCTGCGAGACCACAGATTGTATTACATATAAGATGATAAAAAATTTGCGGGATTCTCAACAACGAATTTTACATAACCTTGCTAACATTTGAACAAGCGTAATCTTTATTTCCGGAATTCAAACACTTCTTTGAAATGCAGTAATATGTTTATTGGGCCAATGTATTATTTAACTTAGGCAACCAAAGTTACGTTAAGACGACCGCCCACCACGTAGCGGCAAAATGCTGACCGAAAACTATCGATAAATTGATCTCATAATTTCGATATTTATCGATAATTTCATTTTTCATAATATCGATATCGACATTTTTCATATCATTTTGCTCTGTCATTGACGTAACCGCCATCTGTATAACATGATTTGAAATTAAACAAACCACATCCAGATGGTGGTGGGAAGGAAGGAACTTATTGTTAGTTTGTAAGAATTTTATCTGACAATAAACAAAATTAGTCACATTTTACTCCCGAAACATCTACTTCTTTCTTCAACATCTTCTACAATTTGCACTCCTAAAATAAAAGATCGTTAATTTGGTAATGTCTACCATATAACGTTGCTATTCGCAACACTATATATTGTTTATAAATTTTGAAAACAAAAATTTTCGTTTATTGTAATTTTATTGGATTTATAAAGGACCCTTCAGAAAATGAAGCAACCTTTATAATTTATTGCTTTGTTGTAATAGGTATAAACAAGATTATGACTGGGTAAAGTCAAACAATTCCACAAATTGGCGCTTATTGTTATCTATCTCGTTAATCAAAATTTTATGACAAATTTCTGTCCAAATCAAACATAGTTTAGAATTACTATTACTAGGTACGATGACCCAAATTGATAAAACCGTGCCTCTTCAATAAACACCACGTTATAAATTATAAAATGTACATTATGTTATTTTTTATGAATGGTACACAGGAAAGAGGGAAATGTTCAAACATGAGAATTGTAGAATATGTTCAATGACCTAAGATAAGAGAGATTACAGTAGGATCATAGCAAAGCTGGCAATTTGGAATTGGATACGATGAAAACTATCAATTTTGATACCATTTATGTATATTGTAAATACTCAGGATTCTAGAATTTATTGAAGTGTACACACGATGATTAAATTGATCTCCAAATGTTCCCAATTTCTACAGAATATAAGAGTAATACTATTGCAGAGCTCTCAAACTGGGTTAGGCAAACACAATGCTTACGCAACAATTTTACAAATTTTCAATAGATGCATGTGCTCATTCTTCCTGTTATCTGTAACAATATTTAACGATGGAAAGCCGCACTCCACTCTTGACTTCAACAAATGTTGTTTAAGCGGTTCTCGCCGTCTTTTCAAGAATAGTTTTCGTTTATCCATCACTGGATGTGGTCACGATGATGGGAAAGGTACCTTCATATAGTCCATCAGTGATATCTTTGCATTGATATTGGTTTGTTGTAGATTTTCTTCTTCTTAAGCCTCGCCATTGTGGTGAGTTTGGTAGACGGAAAATCAGATCGATGTGGAACTACCTTCTCGAGCACAAGTGGAGAGGTTGACAAGGAGTGTACTTCTTCAGAGTACACTTCCTACGTGGACTGTATCCGTAAACGTTCGAAGCGTACCATTGACTGTAATAATGGCTGCGAAGATGGTGGTGAATGTGGTTACTCGGAGGAATGTGGGCAATGCGACTGCAATTATTGCAGTTACAACGATTGCGATGCAAATTGCAGTGCTTGCTGCAGCAGTTACCAACCGCCGTGTGAAACCCGTACTTGCTGTCACGCTACGTGTCAATCCACGTGTCGTACGTCTTCCTGCCGTAGGAATTGTCGCTCCCGATGTCATAAATCAATAGAGAAGGTCACCACGCATACATCAGGATCGTATTCAGGTTCGTCGCAAGCTCAGACTAATCTTACATCATCTAATCAAGCAAGGCATAACATCACCACTGTGATTAATCTGAAGACGGTGGTCAATAACACCAATATTGTCGACATGCCGGTCAGGGTAAACAATACGAATGTGAATAATATCACTTTGGAAGCCCCTCAGCCTGGTGATATTTCTGTAAATATGCATTCCGAACCTGGACAAACAATAGTTCAACCACCACCATATCCTCCATATCCACCCTATCCTCCACATCCGGAACAGCCCCCACAGCAACCACATGTAACCCCCGAACACCCCGTTTATCCTACATATCCGCAATATCCTTGCTGTAATGTTATTTCCCCGCGTCAGTGTGTCATGACGCAAGAACCACCGTATCAAAATTGTTACCACACCAAAACGAAAGTCTGCAGTGACGTGTGTCTCTCAGCGGTGATGCATGCCGAACCTCATCGAGTCTGCGATAATCAAGTCACCACAGGCCACCATAGCAATTGTCACGAACAGGTTGCCTATATTCCTCAACCTCAACCGCGTTGTTTCACTACGTCCCAATGGCCGTATGTTAATTGTAAAATCGCGAAGGCTAGTTGCGGTGGTTGCTATACGCATCTACTCCAGGGTGGATCTGCTCCCAGCCAATGCCCCAATGCCTGTTATGAGGACGGCATCAATGTAGGACCTCTTTACCGCCCTGGTCCATATTACCAACCATCCTATGCGATTCCCCCGAGTTGTGACCAAACAGGTTGCTATCCTTATACACAACCAGGCATGCAATATCCACCCATGCAGTATCCACCTGCAAGTTTCAACATACAATCTATGGGTCCCTCTTTTAATTATGACCCCTCCAATGCATCGGAGATGGATAATAATATTCCAGCACCGAACAAAATTAAAAGGCACTCGAAATTAAAGGATGTCGAAGAGAAAGAGCATCATGAAAATCATTCCCTTGAAGTGAAAATCGAAGAATATCCTATTAAATTGGACTAAATAGATCTATTTGGAAGTACATATCCTGTCGTGGCTTGTAACTGAAGAACAAATAGACGCTACACTGCCTAATAATGTATGTCGTTCAAATTTTGTTGTGTTCTCACACTATTTGACACCACAGGAAATTTGACTTTAAATAGATTATGGTTTTTGTTTATTCTAGTAATTAGTATGTCAAGATCAATATGTAGTTATTAGACCTAATGAATTTGTATACATATTATTTTGTAATGTCCCCTAATTTGATATAAAATATAACGTATTTCATCATTTACACGATTTATTATTTCATTGGCCTCAAAACAGGCTTATCTGCTTTCAAAAATCGGTGGAAAGGTGATAACCTAAGTATGGCCTAAAATGAAGATAATATAACGGTTTACAATTGCTATAAAAGAATTTTGCATGCGTTGCACACGCATTTGCAAAAATGAAGTTCGCAATCACAGTTTTCGCGTTTTTGGCAGTCACCACTGCCAAATCAATACTACCAACTTTGTGTCCACCCAGTCCAACAAGCAACTGTTTTTCTGGATACGAAGATCAATGGCCATACGTCAACTCAATGCTACCAACATTGTGTCCACCCCGACCAACAAGTAACTGTTTTTCTGGTTATGGAAATCTATGGCCATACGGCGATAATAGTTTTAAAGGTAGTAAAGCCTTTTGTCAATGAAATCAATTTCATAAGTTGTTACATATGTTAGCAGGATGGGACTCTGAATGGAGTGGTAGTAATGTACCGATGTTCAACCCTAGTCAATTCAGCGGAATGAGGCCTTCCTTAAGTCCAAGTTCCTTTGGTACCCAAAGTGGACCTGGATATTGGATGAATCAGGATCCGTCAATACAAATATTACCAGGACAAAGCTTTGGTACATTTGGAGGTGCTAAGCCCGAATATGGCCAAGGTTCCTACGTCCCAATTCAGTATAATCCATTGAATGCTATGCCAACTCCAACCATTGATATGAAATATGGACAACAACAACAACAGCCTGTATTTGGTTCTTATCCTTATCAATCGTATCCTATGCCTATACAAAATAGCGGCGTGTCTTTGCAAAGCGGTCTACCCATGCCAACAAATACTGACCATGTATTTAATGAAGGTCCTTCTATCTTAAAACTAGATATCCCAAAATCTTCTCCCTAGAAAATTCTTAAATTATGATCCAAAATGTTTTTTGGGATCATGACGATTAATAGTAATAATAGGGCACTAACAAAAATTCAAGGTTAAGCAAAGATGCTTCGAAAATGCTTACTCAATTTAACCTGTTGTGACTGCCATATTGTGTAATTGATAATTTTATTGATATTGTCTGTAATCATTATGTTTACAAATAAAGTTATTTCAAGCAGAATCAAATATTGCCAAAATCCTCATTACGTAATTCGATCCAATAATTCATTAAGGTTAGTGACCTTGTGCCGAACAACATATTACGGAACACGGACGTTCACCAGAACCCTATACTGCAACCAAGTCCAACACACCTCGATCCGAAGAGCCAATCCTTATCCTAAGGTTACAGATCCAATTTGCCAACTTCCCTTACCAACATTATTCTATCGACTGGAGGCTATTCACCTTTCCACGTGACGCTCTCTTCAAGGCAATAGCGCAAATAAAAATACGCAAAGTTTCAATTGTTTTTCTAGATACGAAAATCAATGGCAATACATCGATAATAGCCTTACAGGTAGAAAAGCCGTTTGTCAATGAAATAAATTTCATAATTTGTTACATATGTTAACAGGATGGGACTCTGCAATTGGTATTACTCACACAGTATGTACCAATGTTCAACTCTCGTCAATGTAGCGGAATGAGTCCTTTGCTGAATACTTTGGTTTGGTTTGGACCTGGATATTCCTTCACTACAAATTTTACCAGGATAAAGATTTGGTACTTTTGGAGGTGCTAAGCCGGCCAAGATTCCTGCGCCCTAATTCGGTATAATCCATTGAATGCTCTGCAAACTCTAACCATTGATATGAAATATCGTCAGCAACAACAACCTGTATTAGGTTCTTATTCTTATCAATCGTATCCTAATCCTATACTAAATATCATTTCAAAGCGGTGAACCCATGCCAACAAATACTATGTTTTGATGAAGGTCCTTCAATCTGTAAACTATATATCCTAAAATCTTCCCTCTAGAAAAATCTTAAATTATGATCCCAAAATGTTTTTAGGAACCATGTAGTAATAATAATATTTCAAGTTAAGCAAAGATGCTTCGTGAAAGTTCACTCAATTTAACTGGCTTATGTGCCATATTGTGTAATTGATAATTTTATTGATATTGTCTGTAATCATTATGTTTATAAAGTTAGTTCATGCGGAATAAAATATTGCCAAAATCATCATTACCCAATTCGGTCCAATAATTCTTTAGGGTTAGTGACCTTGTGCCTAACAACATATTACGGAACACGTCTACAAGGCAATAGATAAATATTGCTATAAATACTCAAAATCGCAGGATATAGAAAATTAGTCCGAAGATGAAAGTAATCGTGTCCGTTTTGGTGGTGGGCCTTGCCCTCTTTGTTGGCTATACGGCAGCCGACGGTGAAACGTTCGACTGCAATGGAGGTGAATGTGGAAGCGACTGTGCTGGGGACAGTTGCCAGGAAGTCCCTAGCTGTGGGAGTAGCTGTCCACCAGCGCCAAGTTGTGGAAACGAATGTTACTCCAATTTGTGCGGACGACACTGCGCATCAAATTGTGGGGGATGCACGACAAGAATGTGTGCCCAGACATGCAGGTTAAGATGCAGTCAATGTGCAAGCCGCTGTCGTACATCATGCAAACAACCAAAGGAAGTTGCGGAAACGCGAGAGAAAGTTGTAGACCGAGAACTAATTGAGCGGACGTCCGATATAAAGAATGATGCTAATAACAATATTACCGCCGTATTCGAACTTAAAACAGAGGTGAACAACAATAACAGCATACATATTCCAGTAGAGTATGTCTTCAATCATCATACAAATGTGAGTGTGGTTCCATCAGCTCCACCGAGTATCAGCATTAATGTAACCACTGGAACATCGTCGGAACCTAAAGTTATCACGATTCCGAGTACTAACCCAATAACAACAACTACTACCCATTCCGAAATCTGCTGTTATGTCCTGGGACAGAAGTACTGCGATACTAAATATGAGAAACCAGTCAATTGCACACAAGCATTGGTGAAAACATGCGGAGAACAATGCAGGCACCAACCGATGGTTATCAACCTACCAATTGGTGGTTACCAAACCAACTCTGTGACACAATATAAACATATTTACGTGCCTGTTCCACAACCGATACCAGTTCCCCAACCAATGCCCGTGCCCCATCCAGTTCCCGTTCCTCAACCTGTACATGTCCCGGTACATGTCCCTAGACCATATCCAGTACTTCAGCAAGTTCCTGTACCTCAACCTGTTTCGGTACCTCAACCTGTCCCGGTACCGTACCCTATTGTACAACGTCAAATTGAAACCGTCCCTCAGTATATACCTGTAGCGACCCAGCCACAAACACCTTGTACCGCAGGATTTGGAATCCAAGGAGGATGTCAAGCAGCAACTCAGCAGATTATTAATACGGGTGCTATTTGGGGACAAACTGCGACCACTGGTGGTTGCAGGGTGATAGGTCAATATCCGTTCACACAATGTTCGTCTGGACCGCAAATCTTCCCAGGAGGTCAATTTATGCCTGGCATTTAATTATCCTTCGGATCAAGGTTTACCACAACTATTTGAAAATGCTGAGTTTAGATTGCAGTAGATGTTTGTCATCTAACAGGATGTTAGACCCACTCACATGTTTTAACTGTATAATTACGGTATAAATAATAAATCATAATAATATTTGTATTCTATTCCATATTTTTTTGCAATAGCTCTGTATGATTTTATTAAATTACGTAAAAAATCAAGACTGTCGCAGGTCTAAGGCTGTGTGTCGTGAACCGATGCCCAATTTTCTTGCTTCTTGTATATTAAGATTAGTTTTATATTTGTGTCTGGCCACTTGCGGTGCCATGCGTCGACAAGAATATTTAGTCTGGTTTTTGTAAACCCTCTGCCGTTGCGTAATAAGGATAGCGGTTGTGGCACCCGGTGGAATGTTTGTGTGTGCGAGAGAGAGAGAATGAAGGAAACGTCCCCAGATGGTGCGAGTGAGGAGGATGGGGGTGTGTCCTGCAGCTAGTTTTAAGGATATTTTTAAAATAAAGTTAGTAACTTTCCAACATTCAACTTATGAACTCTCCTATTTCAACCGCGAAAGCACCGGGTAGGTGTGAGTCCGAACTTTTTGAATTCCTTTGGACGAGTCAAGGAATCAGACTTTGTTAGTTTTATCTTACATGGCTGAGTTTCTGGTTCGCAACACTGTGGTTATGTGTTATGTTGTCTGGACCGGACAACTTTGCTGAAACATGCGAATGTGCATGCGTGAGTTGGATGTTAGTATTTTGACATCCAAAATCGTATGTCAAACAATTCATTCACCCTATTGCGGGACATAGTTTGTAGACCTCTGATGAAGACCTAAAAAACAATGTGGGTTGCCTAGTTATATTTTTAAATTTAAAATATACCGTTAAAATCTAACCTATAAAACCGACATTTAATAATGATATAATTCAAAATTTCCTTCAGCCTCATTTTTCTTCGCGTTCTATTATAAAATCACGTGTGATAATGATTTTATAAACGTGACAAATAATCAAATTGTGTACGTCGATCTCATCTTTATGCAATAATTAGACAAAAAATATACATGACATGGATAGCATGAGTAGCTTCGTTAACGATGATGTCCTCAACAACAAGCTGTGTACGAACATCAGCGTGGACATGCAAGAAATGATACTTACGCCTCAAACATGTGCGAATCTCATCATCGAGATGCTTAAGGTGCTTCTCTATGAAAAGTCGCAGATTCCGTACCCTTTCATATGGCTGCAGAATTCGCTCAGCAAACGCAAACCCGAGCCAAACATTCACTCACATAAGGTGGGCATAATGGTGAATAAGTATTACAATCTCGCGGCTAATGCATACAAATGTGTGGAGGATATCACGTCGAATTTGAAAGTCATTATGCTGAGTAACAGCAGCCAAGTGCAAGAAGTTGTCATACTTTTTGGCTCTACACCGTACACACCGAAGGAGGTTTTTACAATACAATTTCCGCAGATTGCCGCTGGACATAATGAAAATAACCATAAAGCGACGCTTCATAAGAAAATTCACAAAATTCTCAGGTAAATATTACTCCATTCTTTTTACAATGAAAACACAATCAATCTTCCATTTGGATTATAGAACCGTGTTTTTATCGGAAGAATGGCTTCAAGCAATACAACACCAAGTTCAGCCAACAAATACATTCATAATGGTGAAGAAAATCGGTGTTTTACGACACGACGACGAATATTTCGAACATTATGTGAATTTTGTGGTACCTGCAAGCGTACGTAACACAACTATCACATTGCACTATGATAAAGTTCACGACACTTGCTGTGAGAATTTGCGCGTTTACGGCGAAATATGCAAGTCGCAAGTGCTTAAAGACACACTCCATATGATACAGTCACGAAACTCGCAGTGGTACCAGGCGAAGGGCGTTATTAAAGGCTTTCATGACTTTTTCATTGATAAGGTGTCCGTTTCCGAGCTATGGTAGCCGTATGCAGGTCACGACAATGATTGCAAACGATTATAACGAATTATGTTTCGCAATAAATGATTTTCCTCATTTGTTATTTGACAATTGTTTTTATTCTTAAAATCCTCTAACACTTGTGATCACATTCTCTTCGTGAAGACCAACATCTCGATATTGGATAAACTCCATACTGAAAACACCTGTTCCTGATGTAATCGTACGTATGGTAGTCGAATAACCGACCAATTCAGATAGAGGCGTTTCAGCTACAACCATCTTGTTCTTACCCTTCATTGTCACATTCTGAATGGTAGCTCGCTTTCGATTTAAATCGGCCATTACAGATGAAAGGTGTTCTTCAGGAACGATCACTTCAACATGCATGATTGGCTCCATTATTACAGTTCCAGACTTGTCTAGAAGCTAATACCAAAGAAAATTTAGTAAAATCATGAGATGAACAGGTATATAGAAATGAAAATACAAACTTTTCTGATACATTGCGTAGTCGCTGCTGAAATAACCGATTCAGTAGTGCCACGTCCAACTTCAAAATGGTGTAAAGTTAATTGCAAATCAATCACAGGTGCACCTACTTTAGTGCCATGTGTCAACCCAATTTCAACACCTTGTTTGATTGCATTTAAATATTTCGGGCGCATATTGGCGAGGTTACTTGCTGAATCTGCAGATTTGTCGAACTTTAACAATTCTTTAACCTCATCTTGAACTGGCTCCAAAGAGATGTGTATATTAACAGTTTGCTTGCTTCCACTGATTTTGGTTTCGTATAGGAAGTCTTCTCGAACTTTAGTGAGAGCAGCCTCACGGTAGGATATTTGAAGAGGCCCTAAATCGGCGTCGATTTTGTATTCTTTGAGGATACGATCTTTGATTATTTCTAAATGTAATTCTCCCATTCCTATAAAGATAAAGAAAATTCCCGAAAGAGTCAAGCGCCAAATTGACAATTTTAAACGTTTTTATGTTTGTAATATTATCTGGGAATATCTGCCTCGTCTTGATAAAAAATGTATATCAAACATAAAACTCAAAATAATATGAAATACATGATGTTACCGACGAATTTATCTAAATCTTTAAAATAATCTTATCGAAATAAACATAAGTCATGACACAAAAGAGAAGAAAATATGATGCCACCGACCGGATTTCATTCAATAATTCATTTACAGATGAACCGGTAAAATTATTACTGGGTCTTCTTGGTGATATCAAAACTTAACACACCAAAAAATAGAATATATGATGGTATTAGAAATTTTGACAAATTCATATTCGCACATAATCCTGTAAAATCATCTCAGAATAATCCAACTCTTATAAAAAAAACTCAACAAACCTGCAAGGACCGTTTGTCCAGTATCCGTCACATGTGAAACACGAATACTTGGATCCTCTCTCTGAAGTTCCAATAAAGCTTGATTCAACGCAGTCTGATACGTTAAACTGGGAGGTTCAATCGAACAGAAGAATACTGCATCAGGCACAGTCACTCTCGTCGTCTTTAACAACTCATCCACACCTTTATTACTCCTCGCATTCTGTGCACTTACAGTTGATTGAGTGATAAAATCACCTGCAACTGTTTGCTGAGACAAAATAAATTATTAACCCTTTGCACTCGAGCAGTGCCACCTTCAAGGCGGACAAACTTAACCTTATCAACCATCAAATTAAAATAACTTACTTTTAAACCAGTAACAACAGCAATATTGCCACATCCAATTGAATCCACCTCATCAAAATCATTCGCATGTGCCATCAACAAACGCCCTGTTTGCTCTGTGATATCTTTATCCATATTAAACAATTTCTGGCCTTTGTTGAAGACTCCGTTGTACAGACGAAGGAACACAAGAGGGCCTTTCTGTTTATCATGCAGAACTTTAAAAGCTCGCGCTGCTAAACTGTCACGAAATGCAGTAAACTTTTTCGATTGATTCTCAGGCGATGGCAGGTAGAGAATCACCGAATCCATGAGTGGTTGTATCCCAATGTTTTTGTAGGCACTGCCGCATAAAACTGGAATCAATTTCTTCAAATATAATAAAATTATAAGCAATTTAATTGAATTTTAAGATTTAACGAATATTTTCGGATGTGTGTCACAATATTTCTTAAGTATCGATACTTTTCCAATGGTCATCCATAATACTTAGAATTTTTGATAAGCTTCTAGTAGATGTCGTCATATAGTTTCGATACATCACAAAATATTGATACTTTTTAAAAATTTGACACCCCTAGTTCCGTACCTGTGTCTGTACAACTCTCCCAATAGCTTTAACAAGATCTTTCGTTGTAATTCCATCAATAGTTTCACTCTCAATGATAATATTCGCCAAAATATCGTCATATTCAGAGACAGTATCAATTAATTTCAATCTAGCCAGTTTACATTCTTCAAAAACTTTACCATCTTGTTCACAAACTCCAATTTTTTGGATTGTCTTTTCCTTATCATCGCTCCAGACCAGCTTTTCTTGTGTTAAAAGGTCAATAACACCTGTAGAATTTATTATTAAAAAGTAAAGCAATTTAATATTTAAAAATGACGAACCTATTAATTTGCCACCTTCTTTATACGGTATCTGTAGACCTAAGGCTGGAATATCTAACTTTTCACTTATAGACTTGCAAGACATGACAAAATCTGCATCGAGTCTATCCATTTTATTAACAAATGCAATTCTAGGTATATTATACTTATTTGCTTGTCGCCAAACTGTTAAAGTTTGAGCTTCTACACCTAGTTAAATATTTGTATAACGTTATATTAATATAATTTACATGATTTTCTTTGATTGTTAGAACAACTTACCTGCAGATCCATCAAGAATAAGAATGGCTCCGTCCAAAACATTCAATGATTGCTCCACTTCCATGGTGAAGTCAATATGACCTGGTGTATCAATCAAATTGAATTGATGCTTTTTCCATGGGAAGGTTACAGCTGCAGATTTGATCGTAATACCACGATTCCTTTCTTGTTCCATGTAGTCCGTAACTGTGTTGCCATGATGTACTTCGCCCATTTGTTTAATCAAACCAGAATAGAACAGCATTCTTTCGGTTGTTGTTGTTTTTCCTAAAATTTATAATGATAAATTAAAAAATTAATTAGAGTTCAATTTTCATTACCTGCATCAATATGAGCCATTATTCCTATATTTCGAATAGAGTTTATGTCATTTTGCAGGAAATTCTTGGTAGAGTAATGGTTGCATTGCTTGATGATGGTTGATTTAGGTGGTTTGAAACGTATTAAACGGATTAGTAACATTTTAAATTATTTATTCACTTAGTTTTATATCATTATTTGTTGGATAATATTAATGTTGCATAAAAGCAGAAGGAAAGTGTTTTCAAATCAAATTCGTAGGTTTTGAGGTTATGTCCAGCTATGAAACAATAAACCGAGTGTGCTCGTAAAATGTATAAATATTTATTACTCAAAAAATCATTGCAAATTTATATCATTTTATAGTTTTACAGTTGTCTATCATTATTTCTATTATATTATCTAAATTAAAGGCAAACATTTAAAAAATCAAAATCTTTGGTTTAACAATGGTTTGATGTTTATTTACCATTAGATAAAATGAATGTTTACGTATTTTTTCATTAATATCTTGTTAAAGAAGAGGTAAATAACTATTAAAAGTACCAAAAATAAGTTCAAATGGGGTTGTTCAAGTTTTTTTTTCGTGGTAAACTGACAGAATAAATTATTTAAAAAATACTCAAGCATAAAAATTAAAGTGATTTTAATAATGAAATAAAAATGAAAATCTAGAACTTTTTTACCTTGAATTGGATTTTCTTCAATTGAAATTTTCTGTATAGACGTCATACAGACGCACGAAATGTTTTAGCGTAATCAGCGTTAATCAAGTTATTATTCCAATATTTATCTGAAAAATATGAATAAATGAAATATACATGTAAAGAACCTTTGAAATTTCTTTCAGGAATTATATCTAAAAACATCAACCTTTATTCAACAGGCTCCCTTATGAAAAAATCGCTGAATTAAAATAACAACTTGAAATAAACAAAATACCGTAAATATATTTAAATAGTATATAATGATATGGTTTCATACATATTTAAAAGTTAAATACAAACATTGAAATGTACAATTTGCTCCACATAGTAACACAACACGCGCTAAGTAAGAGAAATATTAATGATTCAATATAAATGCAATTAAAATTAAATATAAATGAAATATAAATTTAAATTCATACGAAAAAATAATTCAAATCGAAGAACATTATTTTCAATTATTCTATTACTTCAGTCATGTGGCCAAAATCATTCTTTTTCTAAATATTCATAATGCAAACAAATATTGAAAGTTCATTCAGCAATTAAATTCGAGAATAATTATTGATAAGCGCTTATCAATAATTACCAAAAATTGTGAAGTTAGTGTAAAAACACCATGGAATAAAAAACATAAAGAAAATAAATATATGTTTCGTAGGTTTAGTAATGATATAGAATATATTTACCAATATTTAAATAGTAAATTGCAGTGGTTGACATGTAAAAACCCATTACACCGCTTAGCAACAGAATAGCAACCCATTCAAGTTGTCTTCCTTTCTGAAATTAATATCTATCAAAGATATCGATAGAATGGAATCAGTTTTCTAAATTCAGGTGTTTGAGAAATTTTAACAAGGAGATGCCAAAAATCAGGGAGGTGCAAATGCTATGAATTGTGGAAATTTAAATCTTTCTCTGTACTAAAACTGTCTAGCAAAAAAAATATATAACAAGTTTGTCTAGCAAAAAAGCAAGTTTTTATTGAGGGCACCCCACTCCCGTTGCCCTTGGCTGTTACCATTTTGGACTGTGATACAAAGTATCCTTGTGAAACAAATAATTATGCCCATTTCAATGCCAATTGTGTACTAAAGGCGTGAAATGAAATCAACACACGTTGTAGTGCCATAAAAAGTCATACAAACAAAATAAAACTGTTTTATAGCTTATGGCAGCGTTTCCCAAATTTGTTGATCGTGGTTTAGTACCACGTGAGTGTACGAAATAATTTTTGTATTGATTTTTCCGAGCATCGACTGCTATGTTTTCAATGTAATTAGTGATGTTCGAAACTTATATTATTGATAAGAAGAAAAAATCGTTTTACTATACATCCCCACCAAAAATCGTTTTCCGAATAAATACAAAGTATTACAGGAACAAAACATTTTTCAAGGTGAATACATTTATTTGTTCGATTATTCTATTCACACAAATAAAAAATAATATGAAAGAGCTCAAATACAAAGCCAGAGGGTGCGAAAGACTTCTTTTTGAATAAAGTCCAGCAACAAAATCAAATTTTACATTTCCTTTGGATGCTTTACAGGGGCGGATTATCCATTTGGCCTCGGAATAGTAGTGGCCTCCGCTAGACGGCACTTATATAATACAGGGACCAGAGATACTGTTTTGGGCCCAAAGTAACGCCCGTCCCTAATAGAGGATTGCTTTTAGAGACTTTTTTAAAGTTTGGGTATTTTCGAGGTACCAATAAAATTTAAAAAATAACTAAATAAAAATAAATAATGTGTTTTGTTTTAAATTTCAGTAATAACTGTGATTATTATCATAACTGACAATGAGATAATATTATTAAGAGGACCGGGTCCGACCGGTACTACGTAGCGGTAAAATGCT
>WSZQ02068928.1:0-10280 GCA_019419845.2 Weissflogia rhopalogaster
TAAAACGATAAATATTTATTGAAAAGAAAATGAATGCTAGAAACGGATGTGTCCATTCCAACTAATTCCTCTTTAAATTGAAATTTTTAAGTATTAAAACGTAATACTAGTAAATCTATCCAATTTTGTGAAACTAGAAAATTTACTACAATTAAACCCACAAAAATCCTACGCCGTAAGTTGAGTTATAGCACCATCTGACGAACTTAAAACGCTCCGGCAAAATAACTAGACCCGGAAATTACGTAAACTTAGGGCGTCCAGGATTTTCGAGAGGCTCGTCCCGTTTAATTAAAAACGGCCAGTCCCGCATCCACCATTTTGCCTACCTTTACAAGTTTACTGCACAGCGGTCAACGTATTTGTTTTTGTTGGCTGCTTGTTCAACCACCGCTTGTTTTATGCTCCCGTCGGCGTTCATATTTCGGCGTGCTTTGCTTTCATGGCTGGCGTTCCCTTTTTTTTTCGTCCGATGTTCACAACCAGAATAGCGCCGAATAAAATAAACCGACGCCATGAGATTGTAATATCTGCAACCAGTCGTACTCGAAGAGCTCGTACACATCACAAGGTTAAATCTCCGGATGTGCACGATGGCCACGTGTGGGGATTTTGGCGGCCCAACCGCCGAGCGGGCGACGGCGAAGGCGTGCGTTTACGTTTGGAAAAAAGGGTACGCAGCAATTTTCTCAAATTGCGCTGGGATTTACGTTCGTTACGCGACGCAGGCCGTCGTCATCGTTCAAGGAAATGAGCGCTTTTCGGCGCGCGCGGGACGCCACCAACGCCGCCGCCGCTCGTGATACGAGGATTCATGATTCATGAATATTTTAACCGCCAAGCGGAGACGATGGGGAGTTGAGGGGGGCGGCGACGATGAGCCTGTGGAATAGCAACACTAGACTTTCATCAGAAATTCATTACAAACATATTATTTTCATATTTTATACTAGCATTTTGTTTATTTTCTTTTAAACTTAAAATACAACTGCATATTTCTGACTTTACTAAGAAATATGTGCTGTTATAATTTTATCATGGCGATAAAATCTTGTAACTGCAAATTTCATTATTTTTAAACTATATTTTCTTGAAAATTAAATTTAAATGTGTATAATAGTAAATGTGTAAATAGTAAAAGTGTAAATAGAAGTAGCGCAAAATCTATTTTGCTACTCCGGCGAAATTGTAATTCCCAGTACAATAATCAGGAACATGTTTACACCGTATGAAAGTACCTGAAATAAGTAACAATTTGATACATTTGGAAACTACCAACGAGAACGGATAACAGTTGGAAACCAATATTGAAGTTAAAACCGAGGTGTTCAAAAAATTATGTCTCTTAAAACTCCAAAATTGACAGACTTATTATGAACGAATTGGAATAATATTTATATCAGATTGAACTAGAAGTATTGAGAATATTTTACCACTTGTTTGATGTTGATAGCTTAATATTTAATATACTTAAAATATATTTTAAACTATGCCTGAAAATGAACAAATCAAGCAAATCGACGCGGACGCGAATGAAACCTTGGTTTCAATTATAAATGTTGTGAAATCGAAAATCCCAGTACAATCATCAGGACCAAATTTACATCGTATGAAAGTACTTGAAATAAGGAATATTTTGGTACCAATGACAACTACCCCTGTCCACCGATAAGGGTGCAAAACCAACATGGAAGTTGAATACGAGGTTTTTAAAAATATATATCTCTGAAAACTACAAAAATGGCTGACTTATTATAAACAGATCAGGATAATAATCATATCAGATTGAAGTAGAAGAGTTGAAAAATATTTTACCTTTTGTTTCATATTGATAGATTAATATTTAATATACTTAAAATATAATTAAAAATATGCCACAAAATGAGCAAATATTTGCCCAAATGTTTTTGGCGGATTACCGTCGCTTCAAAGCATGCTGTCTGTTGTCCGAAATGAAATAACCGTTTCTAAGAAACTATATTTCTTGTATAATATTTTTCATAAAATAATAATAATAACATTGAAAGTTATAAATGATAATATAAATTAACCTATAGAAAGAAGTGAGTCTAAATCTTAGATATATGAGTAAAACCACACAAATAAAGCCGAAATAAAGAAGAGAGAAAAGTGCAAAAAGATGATTATGTTTGGCACACGCACTGAATATTTTTCTACCCGTAACCGCCCCATCCGCCGAGCTTCATTCTTGCGTTGATGATGAGCGTATATCATTCAAACCGCCCGCATGTTTGCGTCCTGCTATCATACGCGCTCACTGTTCCTCTGCTTCGTTCACTACCACTTCATCCTTGTTATTGCAACCACTCTCACATAAACCCAGCGGACTCACTAGAATTCAGCAAAGTTGTAATTTACTTTTTCAACACACTCTATTTATATTACTGCAATTAACGCTATTTTCTTCAACAACTCTATCCAACATCATAATACTAATAATATGAACAAACACCATAAAAATCAAAACAGTGAACTTTATACACAAAACATTGAAAGTTATTAATGTTTATAATTCACCCAGTATAAGTTAATTTGTATTGATACGTGCAGATGAACGGTATACACTTTTTTTCTCTCTCTTTCCCACGATGCGGGACACCCGGACACGCAAAACAAAGATGCGGAAAAAATCGGGAATTAGTGACCATCATAAATCTTGCTAATTCCCATGACAGTGCGGGTACACTTTGTTTTCGCGAACGTGACCATCGCTATAGATGACGCGGACAAGAAAGCTTTTCAAGCTCCACGCGCGCATGCAGTGCAAAAAATTATATCAATTGTTTCGGCATTCTTTTATCATTTTCATGTGACAGCTTTGACGGCCATTAAAATGCGTTTTTCTGCTTGATGCACGCAAATAACTCCATAATTTTAAATTTTAAATTATGAGGTGTACTTTTGATATGGGTGACAGCTTCCAGAAAAATGAACTATCATACAAGTAGCTTTCGAATTAATTTCCGCCTTCGCTTATAAACATGCTCTTGATAAAATATTTCTTCATATATTTATTATATGGACGCATATATATTCCATTCAAAAAATGTAATCTGATTTCAATTGACATTTTAAACCGTTCGGATTAAAACTGAAATAAATTTATATTAAACACTGCAATAAATTGTCCTATAAATGTTATTTCACTTGAAATTATTATTAACTAAAAGAATAGAATTGTATAATTGTAATTTATTTTAATTAATTCGTTATTTTAGTTTAAGGTGGTCTGTTTGGTTTGTTAATAACTCTATATACGTTCCAAAACAAATAAATAACAAACAAATAAATCTTGTTGTATTGTTCCGAATTATGTTTGAACCCATTGTTCTGATAGACAATTTTGAATATCAACCAAGCGGTTAATAATTTAATTAATGCACTTTAGCTAACTAATAAATAAAATGAACTAATAAAACCATAAAACAATAATTAAACCGCTCTAATTCGCTCTAAAACCGCGACTTATCCAACACAAATGTCAGTTTGGTGTCCAAAAGCGTATTACTCGCCGCCGGATTGTGACGTCACTCGCAAAAATCGTTTTGTCCTGCGCCGGAACAGCCAGCATAACCGGAAGCTAGTATCAATGGCCGCGTTTCCAGCAATCCGTTTCATTCACCGGATATTATTCCATTCGATCCTATCGACTGCCACTTTCGTAGAAGGACTGAATATGGCACGAACACGTGTTCCCCTCATTTATTAGCTGTCCCCCTGGTGTCACCAATAGGTGGCGCTCAAGTATCGAAAACGCCACCTAGTAATACCGCCTTCTAGTGTTAGGCATTAAAACTACAAACCTACCCTGAATTTCGACGGGATTATTGAAGCAAATGCAAATAAATCACAACGGTATAACTTCCGCTACCTTAAATACACGCGAACGAAATCCCATCGATTTGCCACACACGCCCCCAAGTATGTAACATATCTATTCCAGTGATTTGTTACACTTTCCATTTCGGCCGGCTCGCTTCGAGAACGCTGGGCATACTCGGTGTCCATAGGGGGGAGACATAATTGTAGCGTATACCGTCGAAATACACTCGCTGTTATCTCGCCGACCTTATCGCCGCACTCTGTGCGCATTGTACCCACATTGAAAATGATGTTTTCGATGTTGGATTTGCCTGTAGATGCTAGTTTCACTGGCGGACGCTTGCTGTGTTTACGCAGATTGTGCAGTGCGGTGCCTAGCACTATGTTGTTAGGCTAGTACACACAATGACAGCGTGAAAGTTTGCCTCACTGTCGGTGCCCTGGAGTCAGCCCTTTATCACAAGTTTACCCTTCGATAATTTATTAGCCTGAAATCGCAGCCAACCGCGCGATGGCTCTGTGGATGTGTCTATATATGCGTGTTCGATCGGACTGGTTTAATCGGTTGACCGACAAACGAAATTGACCAATGATGTGCATCCCTAACGCGACCAACTTCGAGTTTACTCATTTCGTTTGTTCCTATCTATTCATTTTGATAATCAATATGTTCATATGTCGTTTTGGGGGGTAAATTAAATTGTTTTTATTTGGCTTCATTAGATGAAAGTGTAGTGGATATAATATGTGGACCTGGTCATGCAGGATAGATAGAGTTTGTTTTTTATCCTGCCCCGTATATGAACCGCAACGATCGAGGCTTTTTAGAAATGTAAACCAGCTTGGTTTAGAATTAGCTAATGTGAATTGGTCAGAACCGCGAAATACCAAGGTCCCGCTTGACCAAGATAGGGTTTAGTACGCAATTTAATGCCCTGTCACGGTCGCCAAATGTTCCAAACCGCGAAATACCAAAACCACTCGACCAATGTATGGTTTGAACACGGGATTAGACGGACTCGAGAAGACTACAGTCGTAAAAAAATTATGAAAAAGAAAGCAAACAAACAAAAATACAAAGCTGGTTTGAATAATAACTAAATTTGTATTTACAAATTATGTTTACATTAGTGTCGCGAACCAACATCGGCGGCCCTGGTGAACGCACCGGGTTCCGATCAGAGGTGTATTTGCGACGTAAGAGAAAGGAGACGTTTACTGAGTGGTGACCCTTTGTGATAGCGCAGTGAACGCACTGGACCCACATACAGTCCTTAAACGTCCAGAAAATGAAGAAATTGGCGTCAAACATAAAAAAATGCTCAAAATTGCTACGCCGTTCGCAACTTTAGTGTACTGATTTAACAAATATGCTTAAATTGGTGGATTTGCAGTAGTACATATGTTTTAACCACACTATTGATTACAAATTCAACTAGGATAGGTGTTGCAAACAGCCTGTCTGCTGACAACATCAACTTTAGGCGAAAACGCCGAAGGTCTTTTAATTTTGCAGAACCCGAACTACCCGTTTGTTGATAGTGATGATTGAGCTGCGGAGTGATGTTGATACCACGAAGTATGACTTGTTACTAACTTTATTTACAAAAATGTTACAACACTTCGACTGAGCTTCACTCCTCCAACTTCGAACAGCCACTGTTCTGACCTACCCTCGGACCAATCTGAGTACACTTCGCCTACCATTCGCTCAGTCATTCGCGCAGTCATGTACGTGCTCGAACAAAGCCTAACAGCTTAGGCTGCACTTTCTCAGTGCCTCCAATATTGACGAACAGTTTCAAAATTTTCCAAATCCCTAATAAATCGGCACTTGGTATTGCAAAACAAAAGCCAAAAATATTATTACTTTCCAAGAAAAGCTAACGGTTTCCAACAATAGGGTTAACTAATCTCCTACTCCAATTTACAGGCAATATTTCTGAATCGGTCTGGTGGGTTGAAGTCTTGCCCCGTCATTCTTTTACGATTTCATAAATATGTAATATCAAATAATAGCATAATCATTATTTCAATATATTCAAATCTGTGGCGGACACTTGGACAGATCATTGTTAGATGGCCTCAATTATCTATGAATATTTTTGTATGTGTTAATAGAATCTCCCGCCAGATATAATTAAAATTACTCTCTAAAATGATTTATCTTCTAAATATTTGGTGGAGGTGCTGATATAGTATCTCTACTAAGTGAATTAATTTACAAATAGGTGTCAAATCGAAAGTTTCGTTACATTTAGTTATTTGTATATGACATCAACTAATATACTACGCCATTTGTAAATTAAAATTTCTTTATGAAATGATTCGTTTCCTCCTAGTATTAATGGAATAATGTTTACACTATATCAGATATTCCATAATATTTTACTAATTATTCTTATCCAAATATCAATAGATGGCATCAACAGCAAACCACATTAGAAATTGCAATTAATTTCGTCAGGCGCGCCAACATTTGGCCACATGGTACGGACGAAAGGACGTTATAATAATTTCCAATGCTTTGGCAGGCTCGGAACTCGCGAATTCAGCAAACGACGTAATTATCCCCGACATCACTGATAATCGGCACACACTACGTTTATATATATATATTCGAAGATTATCAAAGAACGATAAATTATCCGAGCGCATTTAATAGGCCACCGCGACGCAATGCGTGCACGCTCAAACGTATTTCATTGAAATTGAATGAAATCCAATGGTAATTTTCATCAGATTTGTCACATTACTTTACTATTATCGCTATTAACCTTATTTATCGCCAACGAATATAATCCCCGCAAATCAATTAATTATAATTTATATTCGACGATGATATATTAGTTATATTTAATCGTAAATAAAAGCTACGAACTATGTACAACGTACTTGTCTATAAAATGAAGTTTCGGTGATTTAAATTAAATTTTCTATTCGTAAAAACAAATAAAACTTTATTGCCCTACAGAAAAGCACTAGGACACAGGGGATGTTCTATTTGAATGCTACTGCCCGGAATTCTGTAATTTTTCCAACCTTTTCTCCAGCAATTCGAGGCGACTTTCAAGAATTATTTTATTGCAACAAAACTCTCCCACATACACACACGCATACACATCTCGTCGACATTCAGCGCATTCTTCCGGCTCGTATTCGGCGCTAGACGCACTCGTATTTGTTGTTTGTGAGCGAGAAAGGGATGCGTACTGGCGCGTCTTCAGAATTGGGGTTTCCCGTCATCACGAGTCAAGGCATAAAAGTTCACGCATTTGTATAAATCACGCCCATAAATCTTTCAGCGATGAAGGAAATAATGTGGAGGTACATCTACATAATCGAATCTACCTTACTCGCACAGTTTTCAGAGCCCTTCAAAGAAAAAACGGCCCTTATAAAGCCATAACTTTTTTTAGTTCATCACCCGTTTGAAATATTCATTTATTCACCCTCTGTTTAGGGCTTAATACATGAAAACTAATTTGTTGCAATTTGATTTAAGAGGTACTTACCATGTATGACCAAGGAAACTGAAACCATAATGTCCGAGCTGGGAAATTGGTGGAGGTGCCAGTAGAGCTCTTCCTATAACCAATTTGGTGGAGGTGCCGGGATGCACCAGGATGAATAAATTTGAAGAAGTGCTGGTATTGCCCTTCTACCTAGATAATATGATAGAAAGGACAGTATTGCTCCCTCACCGATAGATTTCGTGGAGGTGCCGGTATAAACTGATAATATTCCTTAACCACATTCAAAAAAAAACTTGTTTGCCAGCCTCTTCAAATATAATAGAACATGAATTCAAGAACAGTTAATATTCAAACCAACTCAATTTCGATTGAATCATTTATCAAATCATTTCGAAATTGAATGAGACAAACTTGGAGCATCCTATTAGGAGTCCAACACTCAAAGTTGCGAAGACCATAAGTAAAGACATTGCCAAAACGATCGCCGAGAAAATGCCAAACGAAACGATGCGTTTCGCACACTTTCGTCCTTGTTTTCCCTCCTTGTGAATGCGTGCTTGTATACATGCGTGTGCGTATATGTGTATATGTATGAGGACTTGTTGGTATGAATGTATGAGTGTGAGAGGGCGGGTAGCTTGGCATGCCAGCGATAAGAGCATTATGATGGCGCTAATTAAATTATCTTCTGCCCTGCGGATGCCGAAAACCTTTGAAAACAGGAAGCAAGGTTTTGTCTTCTGTATGATTACGAAACTTCTTACTGAATGGCAATCTCTCTTGCTGGAGGATACTACCCGACGATAAATACTATAAGAAATAATTGAATGCGCTTTAACGTGAGCAGTGCGAATATTCCAGGGTGGTGGTGGCCCTCAACGAGTTTTGGTTTGAATTTATTTATAGCTGCACCAAAACAGACTGTGGAATGCATTGAATTGGGGTAAACACATTCGAAAATTATCGCTCTTCCGGCGAAATGTTCGTGGGCGTGTTTGGAGGAAAGTTTTACTTTTCGGCTAGATTCGGCTAGGTTACATAGCCTGGTAATTAGAGGAAAACCACATCTCAACAAATATTTACTGATTAATGAATTGTGGCTGACTTTATTGGATACTTGTTACTTCTAGTAAATTTGAGGCAACATTCAACAATTAGTTATAATAAAATGATCTTGTAGAGAGTAGACCACGCTCGTATCCAATCAGACATATCCAACAAGGGGCTTTCCCGCATTGTCCGCCTTCGATTTGAATGACATTTTTTCTATGTGGAATTCATATATTGAAATAATTTATGGCATTTTTTTGGGCCGTTGGCCAAAGTCTGGTAAAATTAAGGCATATTTCAAAATATGAACTACACGTACAAAAAATGTCATTCAAATCGAAGTCGGACATTACATGAAAGTCCTTATGTAAAACCTGAATGAAGGAAATTCAGAATGAAAATAACAACGTTAATTCAAAGAATTGCCCATTGTCAAATAATAAACAATACGACGTAATCTCTTAAATTCATGTAATTATGTTTATTAATTTATATTTTGGAAAACATCCTTTGTTGGCAGCTCGTGTGTTCCTGTGACGCATATACAAGTTCCTCTTCTTACATCCTTCACTGTAGCCGAAGGCAGTTTGCTGGGGAGCGTTTTATTTGCGGTTTTGCATCTCCCAGAGGAACACGCCCACCACCGCCGCACATCTCTCGCAATCCAACTCCCTAAGACCCTAAGTTGTGCGTCCGCCGCACATGCTACCAACGAAAAGGAGTCTCCGAAGAGCCGATGCCTGTTTTTGTTGCGCAGCGGAGAAAAGCAAACAACAAAACTACCCCATGCGTGCTACAAACAAACAGTTGGTCGTATTTTCCAAGCATGCGAAACGCAAGTTGCCAATCCTTTTGTTGACATACGTCGAAAAAAGTGCCAAAAGTTGTGATTTATTTGTTTGCACCAAATAGTACTAGAATAAAAATCAAAAAGAAATGAATAACATGCGTTTATCTCAATTGAAAAATCTATGTTTGGCGTAGAATTATGCAGAATACTCTTAAGTTTCCATTGATGTTGGCGCATACAATGCACGGCTTCGACAGTTTGCATTACGAAATGGGAAATGTGTTTTGTGAAGTGGTAACGCGGGTAATGTAGTGCCGAACTCATATCGAAATTGGCATTGTGCAGACTTTTCGCACGGTCTTCCACGGAAAAAGCACTGCCATTACATTTTTCAGACGCGCCCTTCACTTGCTTGCACACACTCACGACTTACACATTCTTTCGGTTTCACTCTTGACGCTTGAGGCTTTGTTACTTTGTCGGCAACCAGTTACACACCTACGTCACTCAATGGGATGTTAAACATACATGCTTTCAACGTTGTAAAATTGAAAATTACGAATGGGGTAAGTGAAATTGGTTTTAATAAAATATAATAGATGGATATATAGTATAATATAATAAAATATAATAGACTATAATGGATATTAAAAATGATAAGCTATATTCATTTATTCAGAGAAAGCACGTGTAATAGAAAAATTTATAGTTTTCTAAGTCATTTTATTCATTAATTATTTTATTTTATTCATTAATTAACAAATACTGAATATTTCGACCTTTGTTTGGGTTAATTTCGAGGCTTCCCAAAGACTTGCAAGATTGCACCTAGAGAAGGAACATCGGGCTCAAACCTCATTACCAACCTCATTATAATTACGAAGAATATTGGGCATAATATTCAGTATAAAAATGCCTCCAGCCAACTTGAAAGTGTATTCGTTTTTCATTAATAACACTATTAATTATCAATAGTTAAACGAAGCCTTAGTTTTTATACGTTTTGAGGTACGAAAGGGCTTACAATATTGCACTTAGAGAAAGAAGGAAGACTAGGCTCTAACACGATAAGGCTAACATAATTTGAAGTGCGTAGGATATTGCACAAGTATTTCAGTATA
>WSZQ02068939.1:15547-26265 GCA_019419845.2 Weissflogia rhopalogaster
GAATTTGTTGTGAGTAAAATTGTATGAGATTTAGTTCATTCTTTGTATATTTGTAATTATATTCTATAAAATATTATTAGAAAATCTTTGAAATGAATATTAAACGTGACGCGAAAATAAAATATCAGTATTTCTGAGAAAATTTGTGCTCGGAGAATGCCATCCCTTAAATAATAAACAAAGAAAACATCTCAGCTGTTAGCATAAATCATTAAAAAATCAATTCAACGAAAAGGGGTTGAAAACACATGGGATAGACAGCACATGCGCGGCAATCACCTGATTTCACCCCGAAATGTAGCGATGTAACTATGCCAAAGGGATGGTTAATTCCTCGCCCCTGCGAAACGTTAAAATATGACCGCGTCATCCGTACCTCGTACATCCCTCAAATTATTTAAAGTAGTAGGGCAGTTTATTACTAGTACAACGACGCAAGTGCGCAAGACCTGTGAATATTAAAATCGCGTGGGTGGTGCGATTGCATACGTTGGTCAGGCGAGGCTGTCGATGAATTCGTCCGGTAACGGACCGGGCCTGTTTCGTGTGCGACGCACGCACGCCACACGCAACAACCATCACCGGGCCCGTCGGATTCGACAACGAGGAGCGGCGCACCTGCGTGCACCTGATCGACGCGAAGACGACCAGAAGCCGAACGCGTAGCATCACATGCGGCACACGTGCGAATTTTGCGCCGCGTCCGAACTAGGTTAGCGTACGTAGTGCTTCGTGTATTTTTCCTCTTCCTCTTGACGGTTAGTTGTCGTCGGTTTGAGCTGGCGTGTGTTTGGTTTTGTGCGATCGCCGGTTGGCGGTGCGGGGGATACAAACGTGGTGCATACACACCAGTATACGCGTGGGCGTGCGAGCAACAAGTAACAAACGCTGCCGGTAGCTGAAATTACAACACCCGCGCCCTTCGATTTCGAACATTGCGCGCAAGACCAGGAAGACGAACAATGGCTGAGTAAGTACACAAAAAAAAGAAACAGTGTTGCATTTTTTAAATTTGTTATCGTTACAATTTATCACAAACTGATTAGTTTTAATAATATTTAAAGGATTTTCATCGTCAGCAAAGTTGTAGCGGAAAGTTTTAATAAAAATGGTTTTATGACATTTTAATCATTGTTAAGAAGACGTCACTAGGGATTTAATACAGAGTTTCCATTTAGTCATGACAAAATTATGAATAACAAACATTTTTAGTTTTAAGTATAGCGATTGTCATTTTATACCGTTGCAATGTGATAAGAAATCATATCGTATTACATTTGTTTTCAATTTCTTATTTTGTTTTTAATATTCTTATTGTTGGTAATTTATCGATATTGGATTCGTTCTCTTTACCACACTGAAACTAATAGTTTGTTTTAACTACATATCTAGTACTATTGTACTATTAGTTTCAGTGTCATAGAAAGATATAACATTTTAGAAAGATCTAACATTTTGAACTTTATTAAGTTAGGTGAGACCTCGGGAACCCGACCTGGTACTTCGAATTAGCGCGTTGGGCCGGTGTCCCAAAGGTCGGTGGTTCAAACCCGGTAAAATTCATTAATTGTGCAAAATGATTACATGTTTTTCTTTGATATGTTAATGCTAGCTAATCTGGGGTCGTTCAAACAAGACTGTATGATAGTAGTTGTGTGAATGAGTTAGGAAAAATCATTACTAAGTACTTTCTCTCAAATATATACTTTAATTATCCTTTTCATGAATTTGCACTCTTTAAAAATCATGTACTCCGATAGTACTCAACTTCAGCTTTATCATACTGGATTTTTGAAATTTTGCCGGAAATTCCCTCTCCGCGATTTGGTCATTATTTACTGAAAATCTCCAAGTCCGTACAGTACACTTATTTTGAACAAAAAGTTGATCCTTATGTAAACAACAAGTAATCTATAACTAAAGGTTAAAATTATTAAACAATTTGCCGTGATTCAAACAAAAACTATTCAAATAATTTTTCGAGTGATTATTGAAATTATAACTGTAAGAAATATTTACAGGCAAGTCTACTCTGCTGATGATTCATTTATCATATACGATATAAGTTTCTAAGATAACGAAAAATTGATCATTTGGATTTATTTTTTCCAATTGAAGTTTTCAAACTTCAGTGGAAAATATCATCTTTTTTCAAATCAATAACATATTTATTTTTGTTCCTCTATTTGCTTGTTTTTTTTTTTCATCCCAACCAGCTGCGAATTGCGTACCGTTCCACTGCAATATTTTATAATTCAATTCATCACATTGCATATACATACACCTAGGCCATTGTTATTGATTTGTCCGTTTTAATTACTTCCGTTGGATCCTATTATGTGAAAAGGCAATTCGTCCAACACAATACATTTTACTAAATTTTATTTTATATTACAAATGCAGTCTACGGTTTATTCTTATCTATGCTTTTAAAGCTACAAAATTATTCATTTTCTTATCTTTTTCACGGTAATAAATATAAGTGTTGGTGCACTAAATTTAGACGTTGATTGAAATTTTACTGTCTGTTGTTTGCGTAAATCCAGTAAAATTTTATAAACAAACATATTATATTCCTCTATATATTATATTTCTCTTTCCTAATGTGGGGCCCACGCCCCACAGGGGGGCAATTTGATAATTAAGGGGGGCAATTAAAAAATGGACTCGACACGACTTTAACCCTTTCGCTTAAAATTATTTTGAATTTTAGATTTTCATTATATGTTTTGAAATTTTACTTACAATGTATTGATAACAATTTCATAGTGATTTCTTCCTAAAACTTATCATTTCTTATATTTCTTCAGGGAACCAAATAATTTTTAAACGTTAAAAATTATGTATGGGGACATACAAATTTTAGAAATGTTAAGGTGGGGCATGGTCTTAAAAAAGTTGGGAAACACTGCTCTAGAAGGAAAGTTATCAATTCCATTTTCCAAAAATAGGGACGTTATCAAAAATTTAAGTTAAGTAGGACAAAATAAGGCAGTCAGGGTGGGTCATCGTTCGGTAACTGTCAAAATCAACCACATTACTGACTTAAGTCCTGTACAATAAAAGGAAAAAAAAATAACCCACGACTTCAATGGGTCGCATTTTCCTTTTCCGCCTTCAGAGGCACTGCGTGTTAGTGTCCCCATTATTCCTTTTGGGTAAATGACGATGTTCTCTACGTTGCATAAGTTCTTTATATCTGCGTCCCTAAAGGTCTTACCTTGAATACGTCTGATTGTGAGTATTTTAATCTCTGCTATTGTTAGTTTCTGTGTTGCTGGTGCCTGGATGTGCTTCAGCCATGTACGTCCTGATTGGTATAATGCTTGATTTGTACATTCGTATGTTGCCGATTGTTCGCAAATATTTATTGATCCTGACCCGCGGGTCGCCAGCTGATGAGTTGGTTTACAGTTCTTCATTAATTTTTAGACTAATTATTTAGGTCACCACAATTTCTGGCATTTATTCCCATTTGATACAGATACCTATAAAATGGTATACCTCATTTTAACATTTGTAATAATCATTTATTGTTTATATGTTTATTTTTTAAATAACTTTTTCCAACGAAAACAGACAGTTGTGGAAAATATTAATTTTGAGCATACTTTCATTATATGAATTATTCATTAAAATTCTATTGCAATAATTGGTCGTAAAGTGTAAACTTTGTACTTTGTTTCCTCTTTATGAATTTGAGAAATAACACATTATATCAGTTTATAATATGTACTTATTTTAATTACCCAAAATTCGTTTTTGTATAACTAATTTTATTCAATAAATATTTCTATCTACTTATAATGTAATTTAAACATTAAAATTCAGGAACACCTCACTATCTGATAGAAAAAGGAGTAGGGATGATGCTACATATACCGCGTTTTGAAACCGAAACCCGAAACGGAGTTCATTTATCGCCCAGCAAACACATCGTTTACCATCCTGCAAACAGAGGCACAATCACAAAACTTGTTTTATTTACAGACACAAAATGAACGAGGTCGAACTAAGCGATTTACCAAACGGTTTCCTGGATTCCTACAGGAAAACAGTCACCTTTAATTGGAAACAATTAAAATTGATTTTTGAAGATCCTGAACAGTACAAATTAAAGGTATTTCCAAATAATTTTTGAATTTGTTGTAAATTTGACGTAATTTTGTTGCAACCAATCTGTAGTTGCATGTTTGGAAAACGCTAGAAAACGATCCAATATTTCGTCAATCGGACGTGGGGCTCACGACCGATGAGTTAAAGCGTCGCACGGCGCTACAGTTCCATCGTTTCTGCCAAATTGCCTTCCTTCCGCCCAATGCGCTGGAGATGCCTTACAAGACCAAAACGCGTCTGATAATGACGATTAATGAGGCGTTGGCGGTGTGTTATCCGGACGTTTCTATCAAGTATGCTGTGGGTGTGAGTCTTTTCACCAACGCGTTGATGTCCCTCGGTACAGAACGCCATCGACGCATCTTCGACGCTGTGTGGGAGCGCAAGATCCTCTCGTGTTTGGCTATCACTGAAGTGGCTCACGGAAGTAATACAAAGCAGATGCGAACGACGGCGACTTATGATGCACGTACTCAGGAGTTCGTTATTGATACTCCTGATTTTGAGGCGGCGAAATGCTGGGTGGGTAACCTGGGGAAGACTTGCACGCTGGCGTTGCTATTTGCACAGCTGTATACCAAGGACGGATGCCAGGGACTACATGCTTTCGTTGTGCCAATTCGGGATCCACGAAATTTGGTACCGTATCCAGGTGTGATTGTTGGTGATATTGGGGATAAAATTGGTTTGAATGGAATCGATAATGGGTAGGCGAACTCACACTTTGTTTCAAATTTGTGTACAATTTTCAAAAATTAACTTATAATTCATTTCCTTTTTGCAGTTTTGTGATGTTTAAAAACTATAGGATACCAAGATGTAATTTGTTGAATCGCACAGGGGATGTTACGCCTTCAGGCGAATATGAGAGTAGCATCTCTGAGCCAGGAAAGATTTTAGGGGCAGCTCTCGAGTGTTTGTCGACGGGGAGGGTTGGTATTATGCAGGAGAGTATTAATAATCTAATTTGTGCCGTGACAATCTCTACGAGGTATGCAGCCGTTCGGAAGCAATTTGGTGATGAAGGGGAGGAAATGTCTATTATTGAATATCCATTGCACGTAAGTATATTTTCTGGAGTTAATAATAGTATAAAGTTGATATTTAATTACTTTAGTCCTTCAATTAAGTTAGAATATGAAATATTCATAATATTTGCTTAGATTCTCATTGTTTATTTCCTTGTTTACATTTAAAAGAGGTTTAATGAATAACAATATATGAGGAATAATGAATAACAAAAGACTAACAGGTGACAGATGACCGAAAGCCGCTGTTTTAAATCCTTCTACCAAGTTTTAACACTTATCGACAAATAATAAATAAGAAAACCTTAAAACTCTGCCTGTTTTATAGTCTAGAAACTAGGTTATGTTATATTCTGTTTTTTGAGGAGGTTATGAATAATCAATACACATGTGGATTCCTTTAACCTGGTCTAACACTTGCATGATTGAAAAAATGTGTGCACTTACATTTTATCTATAATTAAATGTATGGTTATAAATAGGGTTATGAATAATCTATCTATAATGGAATTCAATACCGGCGTTATGCCATAAAACTTTTTAACATAACCTAGAAATAGATTTGGAAAGGGTTATGAATTATTAAGGGGAACAATCAAAATCTTGTTTATAATCTGATTTTACTTTTATTTTACAGGCCAAAAAGACTGGCAATTTACTTTAGAAAGCTTTTAACAATTATTTTATTTGACCTGAAAGAACATATCACCCTATAACATAACCCAGAAAAGTTTCAGTTTATGAATAATCAATAACCTTCAAGTCTATTTTCAACACTTAACACTTCTCGTTCCTCATTCCAGCAATGGCGGCTATTCCCTTATGTGGCTGCGACAGCTGTGTGTAAATTATTCATTAATGCCTTCACGGCTGATTACTTGAAGGCGGTTGATCAGTCTAATAACTCAACGATTCGTATAGATAGTTTGGTATGTATTAATGCATTCATGTTGTTTATGTGGGCTTCCTTTATATTATTAATGTCTGAGTCATGAATTGTATGCTGGAAATCGTTTTAGAGTGACTTGGTGTCCGAAATTCACGCCATTATTTCGGCCGAGAAGCCAATGATCACGAGGACAACAATGCGAGCGATCCAAGAAAGTCGCGAAGCGTGCGGTGGACATGGTTATCTGAGAGCGGCACGGCTCGGCGAGTTGCGTAATGTTCAGGACCCGTCGCTGACCTACGAAGGGGACAATAATGTGCTCGTTCAGCAGACGAGCAATTGGCTGATGCGGCAGTGGGTCACCGCCAATAAAGAAGCCAAAGTGGCTAGTCCTCTCGAAACGTGCTCGTTTTTATTAGACCACAGGCGTATTTTAACGCAGTCTGTACATGTTTCTGTTCTAGAAAATGTACTTAATAGAGATTGTAAGTTACTTCCCCTTTTTTTCTTCCTTAATACAAAATTTTGAGTAGTTGTGGTGTCAAAAATGTGAAAAGTATTGATAATTTTTGGTATCGCGAGTAATGCGTCATCTATGGGCAGCTCTTCAAATTATCTACTCGTATTGCTTCAATGCGTTATCAATGAAATTATTAATTCATACAAAAGTATTATTGCCTGTCTAAGTTTTAGCATCGTGGTGCTTTTTATGTTTGTTGAACGATGATTAAGACTATGCTATATTTTGTGCAGGTTCCCACATACAGATGGCAGAGAAATCGTATATTAGCCAAAATAATTTTAACATAAGGTATCGATATTTACCATAAGTATTGAACTGAAGTATTGGTGCTGATATTTTTGACACCCCTACATTGGAATATAGGTCATTTATTATAAAAATATTCATATTTTATTTGTGTTTGCTTATTTAACGTGAACTTGTTACAATTATAGAATTTGTGTCAACCGGTTTCGCCTATTGGCATATTCATGGGACCCAGGTTCACGTTAAATAAACAAACTCAAATAAAATGGACTGTTACGTAAAAATAACATTAATAAATTATGTTAATGAACTTTCAGTTATTAGGAATTGTTATGAATGGTTAATTACGTATCTTTTAAAAATAACAGCAGATGAACAATCGCAACTGATGAAAAATGGTAAGTATTATAAGAAATTCATTAAAATAAACGCTTAAAAGCCTAAGCTAACGGAGCATGAAATTGTCTACCGTCAATTCTAACTAGTCACGATTTTGATTTTTATGACTAATAAATTAATTACTTTTACAAAACTTGTGATTGAAGTTGTACTTGTAAGCCTTATATTAATGGGCAAATTTATGTAACCAGGGTCTTAATACAATGATTAGTTTTTGGACGAAATATTAATAACTATAAATCCTGAATGATCTTAATATTTTACCTATTGAGAGATAAAACAAAAACGTATTTAGATGTGCTTAATCCACTTGTAGGCGCATTTAGATGTATTTAAATGACGTAACTTCGGTAAAAGGGCGTTTGAACACTTCAGGAGATCGCTACCTTTAAGAGTTCAAAAATTAGCATGCGATTTTTGATATATTGGAGAATTTGCGAGAAAATATTAAAGAAAAACGTGTTTAGATGTTTTCAATCGTCTTAGTTCCGTCATGAAAATCACTATTATACTCACTCTGTACATTTTGGAAGTCAAGCTTCCATTTTTTGGCGATTGATAATATTTTGATTTACAATAATTCCAAAGTTAAGCAAGTATATTTGATCCTCAAAAATAATAAACTTGTTTTAAGGTGATAGTTCATTTTCTGCAAGAAACAAAACGCAAGTCTACAAATGTGCACTTATCTCAAGAGCTTATAGCGAATTAGTCGCTTTGAAGTACTTCTGGTCATCAACCGACCGTCTTGCAGAACAACCCGAGTTGAAGTTGATCCTAAACAAACTCGGCATTTTATACGGTCTCTCTTGCCTGGATCAACATTTAGTTTACTTCTACCAGGGTGGATACGCATCGAATTCGTCCGTAATTAAATTGGTTAAAGAAGGCGTAATGCAGATGTGTTCTCAACTGAAACCGGATATTATTGGTGTAATAGATGCGCTAGCTCCACCGGACTTTGTTGTGAATTCCGTGCTTGGCAATGCCGACGGAGAGGTATATTTATCGTATTTAAACAACTTTTATTTTTCCATTCTAAACTCTACATGTATTTTTACAGGTGTATAAAAATTTGGAACGGGAGTTTTTAAACAATCCAGGAGCCTTGTCCAGGCCAAGTTGGTGGCATGAAATCATCGTCAAAGATGCACCAGATGTAAAGCATTTATCGAAGTTGTAACTTTTTAAATCAAAGTGTTTATAATGTCCAATACGATATAGACGACTTATTTTAATATAATGAATGTTTTTAATTGTACACGTAAAATATATTACACTCGAGTTTATAAAGAAGAAAATATATTATCGATTGATGAAAGACAAGTTTTGATTTTTATACATATTTCGTTAAATAATACCAGTTCTTTAAAGAAATACCAGAGCCTCTTAATAGAGACCTTTAATCTTGCATCTTCGCAAAGTTGTTCATTTTCCATTAATTAATAGCTCATATGCGGTTCGAAGGACCAAAATGTGTTCGTAATTGCAGAAGTGCATGTACACCGCTGGAGAGAAACAAGGGTTCGCCATTCAATCTGGCCCTAGAGTATATCATTAGAAAAGCAGAAATGGGGAGAGACAACCTACTGACGTATAAATCCGTACCGATTACGACCTATGCTGATTACATAAACATAATGGCTCAAATTTACAAGCACCACAAGAGACATACAATTTCAAACAGCCGTTGAAAGCTTAGATCTAAGAGTTAACACGAATAAAATAAGGTTACTATTGCAAACCAGTTTCAGCCATAACCCAATCGTAGACACGCCAGATAGTATCAGACCACACGTAATCAAATACAGGTAAGTATAGCCAGCAAAGGCCGAGAAGATCCAGAAATAAACTCAAAATTCATGATGGCTAACAGGGCCAAGCACAGAGAAGAATGGATGTGTAAGTAAGGGGAGGTCAAGGCCCGAATTGGTCTGTAAGGCCAACAAAGAGAGAAATGTTGATGAAGGAGAAATCATTAACTGATGGTTATTACGCTTTTCGGTGTGACAAGTGACAAATATTACAGGTTGAATACTAAGTCATACAAATTCTAATCTTACACTAATGATAGGGCTGAACCTATGCGTCGTCATGATCAATCATGGCGAGAAGTGATTAGCTCGTGGTGGTAACCAGCCTTTATGGCCGATGTATATTATGCATTGTTATATATATAATAATATTTCCACATCAAATGCATATTACGAACTATTTATGAAATACAAAGAACTTCATGAAAGTTATTTTATGCTGTACAATTGCAAGGTAAACTAATCAGAGTTCTATTTTTTCACATTTTTTAGTTTACTTTTGTTTAATTTGAAAATACGAGAGAAAGATTTTAAAATTGTAAAAAGAACTGTAGAAAAACATTTATCGATCAAAATAAATTTAGATGTTTGTTCATAAATGCATAAATTTTATTTTTTACTATAGATAGAATATGCTTTTGTATAAAAACGCTTAAAATTTCAAACAAATGCCAATCAAAGCATGCAAACATTCAAATCGGAGGTCAAAGCGAACATTTTCGTCAACTTATTTTTAGTATTTCTAAGCAATTTACAAATGGCCTGTTTGAAAAATAACGCAAATGTTCGCAGCTCGCCGAAAAAAAAACACGCGCCTCTGCAATAAAAAACGCAGTATGGTAACAAGTCAACGTGGGCAATTCGCAGCGATTATTAGTTTATTACGTTGTTCAAATGCTGCATATTACATAGATTGCAATCGTCGCTGAACGAGAAGGCTCTGTCGATTATAACGCTCATAGTCGGATCCATCTCCGCGATCACCTGAAATGGCCATGTAGACATTACAAAGCACGAGGACGACTTGTTGCAGCCCAACAAAAATTCACCAACGAATAGGCGCATAATTGATCGACAAATGTTTATTTTGCGTTTGCCAAACGTCGGCAGCGGCACCATTTGCGCGTGGTGTTGTGCCGCTTGCGAAACGCGCATAAAACGTGACTGAAATAGACATTTGTTGTAAACTCATCCAGGCTCATTGGCGCATTCGAGCGGGATGGGTTTTTGCGCGTCTTACCCGTGTCTTCTAAAAAACGCTGCAGGAGAATGCGCAGGTCGTGCAGCCTCTGCGAGCGAACTAAGGAACCAGGTGGTTCGGGCTAGAACAGGAACGAGAACTAAATCAACTTAAAACACGCATTGTGCAAAACACTGCGACGCGCTCTGTCAATTTACATTTGGATTGATTGCTTCGTTCGGCGCCTCGTCGACTTGCACGGTGCGAAAGTTCCACTCCTGCGGTGCGAGGCGGATCATTTCGACGAAGATTACGGCCACGCGTCGCCAATTCAACATATGCTCTGACTGTTAAACATTTACACATAGTTTAGAGTCAACACTTGAAAATATGTCTCTATCACTTGGAAAAGTTGTAGTTGTGATAAAATTATTTTACCTGCAAATTTATGATACTCAATAAAATATACTTTACAGTAGATTTCGCTTAATCGGTATAACTGATAATTAGGACAATCGCTTAT
>WSZQ02068939.1:26365-37066 GCA_019419845.2 Weissflogia rhopalogaster
TTATGATACTCAATAAAATATACTTTACAGTAGATTTCGCTTAATCGGTATAACTGATAATTAGGACAATCGCTTATGTATAAGGGAATGGTCGGATTTAAGTGAATATAATTTATAAAGCATAACATTAGGCGTTATATTGGGAGTCAAATATCCTCACTATTTTCTACGATCAATTTTCTTGTAGTGTTTTTAATTTGTGTACGTATTTTAAATTTCTATTGATTTTTAGATAATTGCGACACCGTTATATTGGGATAAAACGTGTTAGTTCTGATGTGCCTCGATTATTCGAGATGTACATTTATCAAAATATGTTGCAGAAAATATTGTACTGTAATGTTCTGCACATACTTCATTCTTTTTTTTCAAAAAATCCATCCAAAGAAATACTTTACACGCAAGTTCCCTCAATTATTATTAATGATACAATAATAATAGATGGAACTTCTTGAACGAATGAAATAGATTTAATCCGATCTACTCAATTTTTATCTTACAATTTCTAACCGAAACATAATTTTAAACTAAAATGTTTGTGGATTCATCAAAATTAATTTGAATTTAAAACGTGCTAAAACAATCAAAATATGCCGCGGAAATGTTTTTTTCTGTAATGTTCTAACTAATTTAAACTATATCAAATGATTTGATGAGGCTTAAGTGAGAAAATTGTAACGGACACTTCAGTCTAAGACAAAATACTAAAAAGTAGAATCGATTAAAGTTGTATTCTGTGGAAAATTATTCATTAACGATTAAATTCGATTCAAAATACCTTACTTCCTTGTTTTACCTTTCGTGGTTAAAATTGAAATATGTTAACCTTAAAGTACAAGATGTATATTTAAAAAGGAAAATGTCATACCTAAGATCGGATTTGAATCTTGGAACAACATATAACTATTTATTTATAATAATTTGAATAATTACTGATTTTAGCTATAATTTATTTCAGTCAAGAACGAATTCTTTGCTAAATAATTAAAAAGTAATTCATAAGCAAAATGTCGTCAATCAAAACTTAATTGCGCATAATTATCGCAATTAGCTCAACGCCTAGAATTAGCAGTTTAAGCAAATGCAAATATTTGCATACACATTTTGCATATACGTCGTTTCTATTCGAAGTCGTTGACTTGGCTCATTTTGCAAGCTAGCGTTTGCTTGCAACAATTGCCGCAACGACTAGCCGTTGTTAAAAATGCAATTTTATGCAATAAGTAGGTTAAGCTTGGCTTGCAATTTTACGTTCAACTTACACGCAGGTCGAAGAAAATTGGCATCATGTAGATGGGCACCGTAGATCCAGAGAGCTCATCAGTCGGCGTATATTTCAGCACATGATGCAGTAGATCAAGAATGCATTGCAATAGGATGAATTGCCTTCCCTTTAGTTCATCCTCCAATAGGCCTAAGACATCTCGGGCTACCGTTTCGGGTGGGATACATTTATTATCAGGATCTATGAATTTTATTAAATCTAAAATTTGTGCAAAAAAAGTTGTAAATGTTTTTACCTAAAACGATTGATTGAATGAATGGTGGTACTAAAGGCTTCTTGAGGTATATTAAGAATAACATTAACCCGCTGGCAACATCTCGAGCGGAACAATCCTCCAAAATTTGAATCAAATTCGCCCCGCCTCGATTTAGTTCTTTGGCGACTTGTTGCGCTCGAGCGTCATGGCTAGTCGCACGGAACATATCCCGTTGGATGACATCCTCCTTCAAATATTCGATTACGGTCCTCACAGCAATCAGGGATTTTTCAGTTATGTATTCCTTCTTGGAAAAGCGTAGAGTAAACCTGAGATTGCAACTTTGTTTAATATACACATGGAATGTTGAACCAATTATTTCTTAACCAAACGAATTGATTATTTATATGTATCAATTGTTGTACAATAATATATAATAATAACAAAGTGTGTATATCAATAATGATTCGTTATAAAAGAGGCTACGTAGACATATTTTAGTTTAATTCAGACTTGTGTCAAGATGAACGTGATACGCAGTTCGACGTATATAAGTTTCGCTCTCGTGAGTTTTCTTTTTGAAATCGACAGTCATGCGATTCGTAGAGGAGATTTGAGTGCTCAGTGTGCAATTAAAGAAGAAGAAGAACATAAGGTATATAAGAGAGCGATTCATTTGGTACACGAGTCAGAGTTGCATCCGTTATACTGTGAAACGAGGGATGTATTTTTGCATCCACGATTTGCTGAGCATGATCTTCATCTGGATGAGGAAGATCGTTTTCATCAATTACCGGAATTGACTAGTGAGGCTCTATATGGAAGACATGATGATGAGCCTGAACACATGATCATTGAATATATGCCAAATGAGGTCGAAACTATCGTTTGTAATGATGAGCCTGTCCCTGTCGAGCCGATCATGGTTGATAAGTGTGAAATCACGGAAGAAACAAAAGATCTTGTCGGTTCCGAAATTGATGAGAATGTAAAGGCTGAGGTACATCTACAAAGAGAATCTGGTCACCAGGGAAGCGATTTTGTGTTTCCGAAGGATTCTGGGGAGCATGTAAGTCAAGGTTATCCGAATACTAACTGGGAAATGTATAATACCAAAAAAGATGATTCGACCTGTGTTATGGAATCAAATGACATGCATCGGGAATTGCATGAGATACCTTACCAACCGAAAGAAGATCATGATCAGGGCCGGAAATCAGATTCGGGGGAATCTAAAGAGAATACATCAGTTTTCTCAGATGAAATTAGATCAAAGGAAGATACTAATGAGAATAAAACTGAAGAAAAATCTAAAGAGTTAAAGAAAAATAAATCTGTAGAAAATGATGGGGAAGATGGCCATTCTGAAATAAAAATTAATTCCAAGGAAGAAGAAATGAATGAAAAGCATAATTCTGAAGACATTCATAAGAGTGGAAGTAAATCTGATGAGATTGCAATAGAAAAACCAAATTCTGAAGAGAACCATAAAGATGCAAACAAATCTGAAGTTACAAGTGAAAAACACCATGAAGGCAAAGAGAAACACGATCATCATGGGGAATCCCCCCATATACAGAAGATACCAAATCCAGATAATGAAGAAGACGAGAGGAGTGAAACAAATTCGAAGTATAATCCTAAAAACCAGAAAGAAGAAACAGAACATAATCGAGAACATATAGACCAAGGAGATCAAAATGAAGATACTCAAGAAGAATCAACACCAGCTATCCATTCCAGGTTTAACGAGCCCTTTGAGGTGGAATCAGGAATTGTGCCGTCAAAAAACGGGAAAGCGTTTTTTGGAAAAAGTGGAGACTTGTTGTCATCCTCCTTGTTATGACTGGTACAAAATTCATAATCTGTCTAATTGCGTACTACAAACTCTATAAAGTTAAATAATTTATAATTTTCTATTTGTATTATCAAGAAAAATAAATTTGTTTCGATTAGTAGTTATTTGAAGTTGTTTTAAGTATTAAATCAATTTTGTTAACTTATCGTTTGCACTTTTGCACTCGAATGCCAAAACTGCAATTCAGCAGAGTCTAATAATATAAAAGCAGCGCGTGAACAGTGGGTAATCATTCGCTTGCTTCACTCGAAATTACAAACAAGTAGCCATCATGCGAGTCCTCATCGTCCTCTGCGTGGCGTTCGCCATTGCCAACGCAACCCCGCTGTCGAAAGCCCGTGAAGCGGAGTCGCTCCGTGCGAAGAAATCGGCGACAACAACATTCTGCGTGGAGATCCGCCCCAGTGACCCATACCACAAGCCCTACACAGTTTGCGAGAGTAAGGGCGACAACAAATACCCACACCCACCGGCTGCCACTGGTTATGCGGCTGGCCCTGCATACTCTGGTGCCCAGTCCAGCTACAATGCTCCGGCTCAAGGTTACGGTTCCCAGCCTTCTACGTACAACGCGCCGAAGACTGAGTATGCCGCGCCTGCTGCCCCAGCTTCAGCCCCGGCATACAGTGCACCAACAAGCAGTTACAGTGCTCCATCTCAGTCCTACACCGCCCCATCTGCCTCTTCGACCACCAGCAGCGACTCATCTTCATCCTACAGCGCCCCAGGCACCTCGTCCTACGCAGCACCCAAGAAGACCTACACTGCCCCGGCTACTTCCTATTCGGCCCCAGCTGCATCTCCAACTTACTCTGCTGCTGCCCACAGTGCTGCTCATTCAACCTCTTACCGCAATGAGGAAGAGAACATGATTGAAGATGATACTGCTGTCGGTGCTCCCATTGATGGTGAGGAAACCCAGAATGCCGAGGAATCTGATGATATGCATGATGAGAAGATGCGCACCCACAATCCATATGGCGGTAAAATGGGTAAGTGATAGAAGTTGTCGTCTTGGGGAAATATGAAGTTACATTTCTTTGTCTGTAGGATTCGGTAAGAAGCACGGTTATGATGACCATTACGGTGGTGGTTATGGCCATGGTGGTCACTTCGTCGTCAGCTGCCAACCACATGTCGCTCCTCATTACGGCCATGGAGGTTACGATCATGGACATGGACATGAATATGGACACGGTCATGGTTATGGCGGTTATCGCAGCTCGTACGACAGCCCGAAGACCTACAAGAAGCCAATGGGTTATGGCGCTCCCATGAAGAGTTATGGTGCTGTCCCTCATGGTTACGGAATGGAAGAGTATGATGCCCCGTCTTATGAAGCCCACTCTTACTCTGGTCCGGCTCCAGCCTATGGCGGTTATGGTGGTTCGTCAAAGGGTTATTCTGCTCCTTCCAAGGGTTACTCTGCTCCTTCTAAGGGTTACTCAGCACCCATGGAAAGCTATGGCGCTCCTTCAAAGGGTTATTCTGCCCCATCCAAGGGATATTCTGCTCCAATGGAGAGCTACTCTGCTCCTTCCAAGGGATATTCTGCACCAGTCAAGGGTTACTCGGCACCAATGGAGAGCTATGGTGCTCCATCTAAGGGATACTCTGCGCCTTCAAAGGGTTATTCTGCCCCTATGGAGAGCTATGGTGCACCATCCAAGGGATACTCTGCGCCAATGGAAAGTTATTCCGCTCCTGCAAAGGGTTACTCTGCCCCCTCCAAGGGTTACTCTGCACCAATGGAAAGTTATGGTTCGTCTTCCCAGGGATACTCAGGCCCAGTGGAGAGTTATGGCTCATCTTCCAAGGGTTATTCGGCGCCTACAAAGGGTTACTCTGCACCATCTTATTCGGCACCTGCTCCAGCTTATTCTGCCAGTTATTCTGCCCCAACGTCTACCTACTCTGCGCCAGCTCAATCTTATTCCGCTCCACCTGCCCCAGCTTACGCTGAGCCTGCAGCACCAGCTTACTCAGCACCAGCTTCAGCGTACGAATCATCTTCTTACTCAGCTCCTGCTGCCCCAGCCTACTCTGAGCCATCTTACTCTGCCCCAGCTGTCCCAGCCTACAAAGCGCCAGAGTCATATGCTGCATCTGCTGCTCCTGCTTACTCTGCTCCAGCTGCTGCTGCGTACTCCGAGCCATCTTACTCGACACCAGCTGCTGCAGCCTATAAAGCACCTGAGGCTTCATATTCCGCACCTGCTGCTACTTACTCTGCTCCAGCTGCTTCATCTTACTCCGAGCCATCCTACTCTGCCCCAGCGGCGCCAGCTTACACCGCCCCGTCTGCTTCTGCCTACTCGGAGTCATCTTACTCTGCCTCATCTGCTCCAGCATACTCTGCCCCTGCTGCATCAACCTATTCCGAATCATCCTACTCTGCACCAGCTGCACCAGCGTACTCTGCCCCATCAGTTCCAGCCTACTCTGAATCATCTTCGTACTCCGCCCCGGCTGCGCCTTCCGACTATACCGATTCATCCTACTCGGCACCAGCCCAGAAGTACACCGCTGCCTCAACCTACGCTGCCCCCGCCGCCCCAGCATACAAAGCACAATCTGAGCCAGCCTACAGTGCCCCGGCAGCGCCTGCTTACTCTGCACCAGCACCCTCCAAATACAATGCCCCAGCTTACTCAGCACCTGCTGCATCTGGCTACTCTGCTCCTGCCTATGGTCAAGCCGGTTACAGGGCTTCCACCGATGATGAGATGCCTGACGAAAAGCAAATCATAGATGCCATTGAAACCGCCGATGAGAAGAAAGACGAGAATGTCGCCATGACCCAGTCTGTTGACGACAAAGAAGAGCACACCCTGCAGCAGATGCAACAGATCGCTGATGCTCGTTCGTCTGGTGGCGCCCAGTGGAGCCAGAACATCGATGATGATAACACCGAAAAGAAGGACCTTGCTGGCGGATGGTAAACGATGGTAAAATCATGAATTACATTCAAGATATCTTAGCGACGAGATTAAACCTTATTTAAGAATGTTGAAATCTAGGTAATAATTTGTAGATTTTTTTTTTGTACTTTTGTATGTTTCGAGTGAGCAAATATAAAACATTACGATGTTTACAAAAATAACATGTGCACTGTTTCTTTAATCAACGATTTCAGTTGCCCCCAAAAAACGTATTTCAGATATCATTAAAAACACTTACCCTTTAGTTCCGCAATTCCCCATTATGACTTGGATGAATATGAACTTAGCATAATTAATGCTTCCAGGGAATGCACACAAAAATTTGAACTACTTCACCAATATGTGCATTGCGTATTCATATTGATTTGATTTATGTGTCATTATGACACGCGTTATAATTTTGTTAAATCATCGTTTTCTGAGTGACAACCAAATGTTAACTTTTTGATGTCCGTGCCCAGAACATGTGTGCTACGTTTATAGATTTGTGTTATATGTTTAGTAAAAATCCTCGTCATGCGCAAACAGAATTATAGAATCGGTTAAAAATCATCTCACAAATGCTTGCAATTTAGTTGGTTTCCAGTGCTTGTCTCGAAAGGATCACAGAACCTCTAAAATGGCATCTCAAAACAAAACTGTACCAACTCAATGTCAGACAAACGACGAGAAGGATAAAATAGTTTTTATGGATGATAACAAGATACAAAGTCAAGACAACAAACCGGAACCAAAAGAAGCAACAACGGAAGGTTTCATCATGGCTCCACGCCTCTTGATCGATACGCCATCAAGTCAAACAGTTGACCATAACGGGGATCCAGTTATTCTATTCAAGTGACTTCATATTTTTTGGCAAATGTAAGTTTATTTACAAATTACTATTTCATTGTCATATTTTCGCATGCGTAATTGCAATTTTACGCTTTTGAAAGTCATAATAATATTTTGTTGGTTTTTATTTTTTTATTTTTTTGCGTGGATTTTTAAAAAGTTGTCGCAAATAATTGTTATTTAGTTACGCTAGAAGTCAACTTTCTGCTCACATATAAAACGTTTGTTTCGCGCATAGTAATTATCGTGCGATACGTGCATACAGCGATAATATCAACCGCAAAGTTGTGGAATGAAAGGTTCGTTACAGCGGGTAAACCAATGTGACGGTGGTAATACGCTGCACGATTGGCAAGTAGGCGAAGAAATCGCATTTATTATTCAATTTAAGACCACACTTTATTCGCAGTTGTTGACATGTGGCTATCACAGAAGAACGCGCGCAGTTTTGCAACGATATTCGCGGACGTCTGGCACGTACGCATTGACAAACGCGCTGAACCCTGACATGGAAAGTGCCGTCCCTTTTAGAGTTAATCAGGCTTTAACTAGCGGATGTAGCCACGATTAAATTGATATTAGTTAAGCAATTGCTTGATCGTAAGTGGTTAAGCTGTGAGCAAAACAACGTCGCGGATTTTGTGACAAACGTATTCTCGGTTGGTGTTCCACAGCATCATCATGAAGTGCACGGTTGTGATTTTGGTCCTTGTAACTTTACTGCTTTTGCAAAACTTGCAACTTGGGGCGTGCAAACGGGGACGTGTGAGCAGTTCGGGTAGTAGTCGTCGCAGTGGAAGCAGTTTATGGGGGAATAATAGCAATAAGAAGAAATCTGGTTCAGGAAATGCACAGGCTAAACCAGTAACTAATGCAGATTTGGTTGCCTTAAGTTACCCCAAGCAAAGTGGAACTGTTACAAAGACTAAGGCAGTTGTGCCAAAGATTGAACCTCAGAAAGTTCAACAAAAGCCGGTATCTACTGCGCAACAGAATAAACCGGTAGCTTCAGCACCTCCAGCAGATCATGGAACAGCTAATCAGAAACCTATTGGCTGGGATGTTCCCAAACAACAAAATGCCGGTTTGCAACAAGGGTCTGTACAAACTAAAACGGTAGCCAATCAACAGCAAAGTGCAGGAGGTTATGGGCAAGGTGTGCCATCTGCGTATAGTCCTCAGTCTCAGAATCCAGGACAAGGATCACCACCTGCGTATACAGCTTCTGGACATAATTCTTATGGACAAGGACCTCCACCTGCTTATACTGCATCTGGACATAATCCCTATGGACAAGGTCCTCCACCTCAATATACTCTACCTGGACATAATCCATATGGACAAGCACCTCCTGCATACACAGCAGGGGGTTATGGTCAACCTGGTTATGGAGGTCACTATCAAGGACAACCAGCCCCAAATTATGGGCAACAATCGTTCCCAGGTTATCACCAATCGCCAAATATGGGATATAATGGTCAGTATCCTAACCAAATGGGTTATGGTTCGCATAACTACCCAAATAGTGGTGGAGGAGGTGGTATACTCGGTTCCTTCTTTGGCGGTAAGAAACAAGGTTATGGGAGTTACGGTGGTGGTTATGGAATGGGTGGTTTTGGTGGTTATGGTGGAATGATGGGACCTAAGCGTAGTTTTGGCTCTGGCTTCGCGAGCACGGCATTCACAAGCATCGCCACTGGTCTACTCGTGTGGAGTTTGATGCGTGGCGGACGCTCTCACTACTATAATGTATATAATCACTACAACCACCCGGAAGCCGTTCCGCAAGAAATCGAACTTCCTGCTAATGTCATCACCCTCTGTCCGGAAAACTCTACCTTATTATGCGCTGCAAATACTGTGCCTCTTTGCACGGCAAATGAAACGATTCTATGTGCAGTCAGTGCCAGCGCGACAATACCATGCCAAGATAATGCAGACGCATCGTGCGTTGATACACTTCCGTGTACAACCGATTGCGAGGAAGGCAAGGAGAACACAACACTCACATTGCCCTGCATTGCAAACGCCACTGTAAGCGGGCAAGTTAACCTTCAGAACAGCGGGTCTGAAGCAGCGGATATGACGATGAGTCTTTTCAAACAGACATCGAGTAATCCGGAGACGGTTCTCTGCGTCACAACAATGGCAATGCCTTCTCCCCAAGAGGAGGAAACCGCAAAGGCAATACTTGCTAATGCATCTACACCGGAACCAATTTTACTCGGTGTTAATAATGCAACGATTGAAACCACTGCTTTGCCAATAGCTAAGTAAAGCAGTCGCATACGTTTATGAATTAATACACTGGCATAAATTACAGCAATCTGTTAAATATTCTAAGTTGTTAAAACGTATTGATATATTAAAATTATTTTTGGAATAATTTAATACATATTACTGATTGAAAATAAATGACGGCATATTTATTTAATGTATTTCCAGTAACAATAATAATTTTATTATTTGATTGATGTTGCAGGTAAAATCGGCCGAGTGAAACGTTTTGTTGAAGCGCCCACCAGGCAAACCGTGCTCCAAACAGTTTTAAATGTTGGCAACGTAATCAGTATATTTATGGATTTATTTAATAGCGTTAATAGATTTGTGACATTTGTACGAGGAATGGGTGATTATTTCGAAACGTAGGTCATAATAATAATAATATTAATAAATTATATTTGTAGCTTCAGGTTATTAATTAGATGTGTTTTAATAAATCAATTCATGAAATGTTATTTAAAAAATTAATTACATTCACTAATTAATTCCTAATTGTCTTGTCGGCAACGTCTTGAGTCGGAAGATCCAAAAATTTCAGTTTACAGAGATTAAGCTGGAGGCAATTCAAAATAAAAATTCCTCTCAGGAGAATTCCCCTAATGGGCCCACCCCCGGCCACTGATTCACATTCAAAGAACAAATTTCACACTCAGTAATCCGTTTTTGCGATTTTTATAATGACTTTGACCCTGCGAACTAGAATAGTTGTATTAATAGTTTTAATATCGAATAGATTTATTGAAGATATTTTTAGAGTGCGATTACGTTATTAATTCCCACTAATGGGTCTTTTGAACTCGAATCCCGTCCGCCAAAATGGTAAGTCGAGGCGCTTTCAACCACTGGCATTGGTTGAGATCATATTAAAAGAATATTGAGAAATTTGAGCTTCTGTTCTTGGGACCTTTTTTGACAACGTGGACCACCCGTAAATTATCGTGCCTTCCCTTAGATAAGTCCATATCTCTCTATGAAGACGCGCTTCGGAGTTTGGAAAACCCCTGCTATTAATGCAGGTGGTCGGTAACGTTTTTACGAGTTTGGTAAAAATAAACATTAGCTGAAAGATAAAGAAATCATAGCCCATGATGAAAATCACTTCCATCATTTAATCATATTTTTTCCTCACAGTGCAATAATTTTATTATCGTACCCCGTCTTCGCTAACAGGGAATCCATCACAGGGCGTATTTTAAGTGCCTTCGTAAATTGGGCAAATATCCTTGAACTAAAGAGTCTCTTGAAATAAGTTAACGGATCACGCGGTGACCCGCGAATCATAATCGCAAATGTTTTCATTATT
>WSZQ02068939.1:37166-50177 GCA_019419845.2 Weissflogia rhopalogaster
AAATGAGTCATCATTCACACAAATCGGTACAATATAATTTTCTTAATCGTCCACGAAATTCGAAACACGACGTTGCCAGAAAAAAAACGGTGGAAATTGTGTAAACATATTACTAGGCATACACAAGTCGCTATATGAGCTGTAATTTTGCAAATACTGAAGAATATCGAATTGAAGATTTGCGAGAATAAATAAGACGATTCCATCTTTTTTAACCACGTAAATGAGGTTGCCACACTTGAAAACAGAGTCTATAGTTCTGTGCTTCATTTCAGAATGAAATTTTTCGTTTTGTTGGTTGCCTACGTTAAAGTAATGATACAAACCTTGTTTGGTTGCCTACGTTACACTACAGTAACAAACATTTATACCACTACTCCTCTTGTATTTTTTATTTCCTGTGCACTCAATTAAATATTTATCGATAAATATGCTTCCAATTTTAATGTATGAATATTTGATGTGTTATTATAAAAATTGTATTTATATGTAAAACCAATAATTTTATTTTATTAAAGTGAAGAACGCAGGATAAATCTCTAAAATAAAATACGTTTGTATTTTATTTATTGTTAGTTACTGAATATTTGGTTGGAAATATATTAACTCATTTAATTGTCCGTCCTATCATATGCAATTAAAATTATCTGTACAGTGCAAATGAATAATTAATGCGTTGAGAATACACGCTAATCTCGTTACTGGAATTATACACGTAGGTAGAATTAGATGAGCACACCGAAAATACACTCGCTTGTTGCATGCTCATCTCGATTGTTTGTCCACGGTGTTGACAACAGTGGCCAATAATATCATGTAATACGGAAAGTAAACGAAGTTTGTGCGAGATGCAATAAGAATTCAACTTTTTTTTACGCCACAGCAATGCTGTGTACTAAGAAAGTGAAATTTAAATGAAACAGTGCCGGAATTATATTCAATTCTTACGAAAACATACGTTTATTACATTAAATTTACTTATCCCAAGTTATTCCAAGACAATTACTATGTTTATTTTGCGTAGAATATGTTTGATTAGATTATTGTTTTATGAGTTGTGAATTAGTAGCAAAAATGGATGTGCTACCGAGCCTGTGCTTGGCGTAATCCAAATGCAATCGCGTTCGATTACGAGCGAAATCAAACGCACGCGTTCGAATCTCGAGCGATGAATTCACAGATTACGCCGGCTGAAACACCCGCGTATGCCGCGATATGTTATTTAAATAGATCGCATTTTAAATAAACAATACTTCGACAGCTCGTAAAACTGTGGCTACGGTGGCGCACGGGGAGGCAGTTGGTAAAACCTGCTGCAATCGTGGCGTGCAACCCGTGAATAAAGGGGAAAACTGTTTGTTGTGACGTTCCCGTATAAATGTTTGGATAAATTGGATAGACGGATAGAGAGCTGTGCCCGTGTGTGCTCCTCGATGTAAATCCGTTTCATTCAATGTCTGAACCGCGAAGTGTGCGAGCTGAACATCATTTCAAACTACACAAAACTGCAAAAAATTGCAATTTTTCACACAAAAAATAACGATTACAAAATGCCACTGTAGTAATTTCAAAAACAATCTTTAAATTTGAGTAAAAAAGACGGAGAATGTTAAAATTATTCATTTTTTCATTAATTTGTTTCAACATCTTTTCTTCAAAATTTACCTCAGCAAAACGTAAGTTTTCTTTAGTTATTACTAAATTATTTGTAAAATAAAGTGTACAATTTTACTTGGAACACTAGCTGAAACATATTCCATGGATGATCTCAACATTATCCCCATAAAAATTTTAAATTATCGACGCGGTGATGAAGTTATCATGAAATGTAGAGATTATGAAGGATCGAGTAACATGCACGAACATAAATGGAAATTTTACGTAAGTATTTACATTTTTCTTGTGTTTTATCTGTGAATCATACTAATACAAATATAAATATCCGAACAACGTGTTATTCAGGTAACGTAAGTGCCTTACAAGACAGTTGATGGTACATTCGTAGATAAGATGTTATCTCGATAGACTTTATGATATCTTGTTGTTGGATTAGCTGCTACTGGGTTGTCAACTTCTAAAAATTGGTTTAACCGCCAAACCACTGATAATATGCTTATCATGTATCATATGCAGTGATAATGTTGAAAAGTTGTTGTTCGTATTGTTAAACAGTTGAAAACTGCGGCTGGAAATCGGAAATACTAAATGAATGGGAGTGTATTATGTAGTTAGGCAAACATTTATCAAATAAATATTGCCTGGTTTAAAAATAGTTGGTTTACAATTAGGTAGGGCTACCATCCTAATATTTGCGCTACAACTTCCCGGTATCAAAATAAACATTCGGATTCCTGCGTAAACGTGGTTAGTGTTTAATTAGACGCATTTGAAATTAACTGACAGTAACTTTAATTTATTGCGTTTGTAATTAGATTTTGTCTTTGCTTTAATGGAGTAGTTTTATGTGAAAGTCTTACCAGTTTACTACCAAGCAGTTTGTTTGGTTTTAATTTATGTTTATACTTAGTCAAGGTTGGACTTAAAGGGTATTTATATTTTAGAAGGGCATAGAAGTACAGGAACTAATTTTTCCGAATGGTTCTTTTCTAGTATTTTACTCATAAAATGAGCATAAAACTAAAATATAGGGACGAATACTATGCTAGAAAAAGACTTTAGAGGTAATAACAGGTTTATCATGGCAATGAATTGTGTTAAATGGAACAACGCAACCTGGTGTAGACACTTGGCAGGCGTAGTAACTGAAGAGGTAGGCGGAGTCTCGAAGGAGAAATATGACAAAAGACAAAAATTCCATGAGTAAACACGACATTGGACAGTATTTCATAGAATACTATATGAGAGTTATGTTCGCTTCCTTTTCCCTCATTAAAATTAGCATATAACTAAATTATTATGACGAATACTAGTGTAGGAGGAGCTGTGAGAGGTAAACACAGTATTGTCATTAGAATGTACTAGTATCAGTTGGAACAGGGTTCTGTAGGCATTGGTAACTGAGAAAGTAGGCATAGTCCCGAAACATCAAGACAGAATGTTGACGAGTAATCACAAAATTGATCGACGTATTGATTTCTATTGGTTTATTCGGGCAAATGTGCATAAAACTAAATTATTGGAATGAAAAGCAGGTTAGGAGGAGCCTCGAGAGGTAAACACGACGTTGTCAAGGCAACGAACACATTTCAGGTGGAAGAGCGTAGTTTAGGCCGGCGCAGTAAATGAGACGATAGGCTGAGCCTCGAAAGAGAAACATGACATCAAGACAGGTTTTTGATGAGTACATACGAAATTGGCAGAATATCATAAAATGCTGTATTAAAATTATATTAGCTTCTTGTTTCTTTAGTTTTTATCTTAATTTAATACTTTTCAAGCAGAGAATTACAAGATAATATATTATTAATGAAAATGAGCATAAAACGACATTATTCTAAAGAACACTACGTTAAGAGGAGTCCCAAGGGTTAAATGCAGCGTTGTGGCAACAACCATGCTGAGAAATATGGCATAAAGTCAGAATCTCATAGACTAAACGACAAAACTCAAAGTTAAGACAATATTTTGAAGAATTCTTTATCAAGATTATTTTGAATCTTACTTAAAAAATATCATGATTGGCTATATTTTAACCATGTTATTAAAATCCCTCCTTATTTTTAGAAATGTGATAACTGCGATGACTTCTTAATCTCCCAATTAAGCCCATCTGATTGGAAAATTCTCCCTGGCCAAAAGAAGCGTCTTCACTTCAAGTCCATCACAATGACGGACAGTGGCCGCTATGTATGTTTAGCCAACGACAACATCATCGCTTCATATCAATTAAAAGTGACCGAACCACCTAATCTCAACCAACGCTTTAAATTCATCGGCCGGCGGCCCGAAATTATCGCCATCGAAAAGGACGATAATATCCAGCTTAATGACAACGTCGCTGTGAAGTGCAAGATTGACAGCCCGCTAGTCCCACGCATCTGGTGGCTGAAACTCTGCGAGGAGTCCCAGAAAGGGGATCTCAACTATGACAGCCAGTGCTATTTTAAGATCAACGTCACCTATCAAGATATGCAACTGGAGGAGAACGTCTACGTGAGCAAATTGTATTTACGCAATTTTACGCATCGCGACGACGGGTTGTACGTGTGCGTAACGATGACCGAACTCGGCAAGGACTATCGTAACTTCACACTGGCCTTAGCACCGGCAGAGTCGAGCAGCAACTTGAACTTTCTCTTTCTCGTACCGTTTGTATTCATCCTTATACCTTTGTGTATCGATTGCGTTGGTAAGCGCATCGGAGTGAAGAAGGATAAGCAGGAGGTGGTGCTCTTGGAAATTTTACCACCTGCCACTTCAAGGGTTTAGTATTACGATATTTTTTGGGAGAGGACTTTTCAACTATGCTGTGTTTTTGTATACTATATTTATAGAGAGTAATGACTGTGATAATTAAATAAGGTTCTTTCTTAATACGTTTGTATTAATCTTCTTGTTATTGAATCGTAAATATTTCAGTTGATTTTTAATGTTTAAAACAATACGTTAAAACAAGTTATTTGAACTATTGTAACGATTAGCCTCGAACAGTGGTTCATTTTGCAAAAACGCTGGATATAATCTTTTAAGTTGATTATAGTGGGTTCAAATATTCAGAGTTCACTCGTTTATTGTATATGCAAGTTAAACATATAATTTTTATCGGGTCTTCGATCATGCCATCATGTACATGGAGCTGTATCTATATCATTTTTTTCCTCGGAATGTAGGATTTTTACTACACCATTTAATTATTTAAATCATTTTGTGTATATTTACCACGGGATAATAAAAGGCGACCTACAGAACATGGTCAATTTTCTTGTTTTGTTTTTTATAATGTTTTTTCACTTTGATAACATTATTTGAATACTATCCTGAAGGAAAAAAAATTGCAGATAAAACCCACATTATTGAATTTTTTTTTCCATTACAATCCGTGGAAGAGCGATTTTAACAATCGGTTTGCCGACATTGTTAAGAATATTTTTCAACACAAAAGATATTTATTGAGAATTTTGTGCATATCATGGCTTCGTAATTCGTCATGAGTTTTTAAGAACGTTAGAAAGGGTGTTGAAAATCTCTAAAGACCTCCAAAGTGGCTATTTGTGAAAATTTTCTTTCAATTTCAATCCGAAGTCTGTACATAAAAATTCGTAGCACAAAAGCGACTATGTTAGCTTTAACTACTCTGTAGTACTTTTTAAGCTACGTCCTTAATTGATCCATTGTGCCATTTCCCTTGTGTTTTGTTTGATTTATCAAATTTAAAAATCTTCTACCTCTTTTCCTAAATCATTCAATAGATTGATCAAACACAAGTACAAATTCGACCCAATTCCCTAACGCATGACATAATTCACACAAACCGCTATCGCCACGCCACATTCACCTGAAAATCAATCGGTAATTCGAGCACACCTTCGGTATGGCTACATCTCAACAAGCAAGCGAAACGCGGCAGACGATAAAAGACGATAAAGGTGAATCCATACGACAGGTCATAATCATCAATAAGATATTTTCCACCATCCGAATGGAATTCATTTCGATTTAAAGGAATTTAAAGAAATTCAGGTTTCTACAGGCTGCAGATGCAAGCATTGTGCAGCTAAAACATCTCCAACCTCCTCGTACCTCCTTCAACTTGGTGAGCATTGTTAGCACTTTTGGACAGTCAATTTTTGCTGTGTTTGACGTGGGGACGAGTGGTTTGGTGAGTTATTTTCATGTCACCGTTCGTGCGCGTAAATAGCAAAATGGCCTAATAATAGACCAATATGCTCGAGAGTATTCACTAAATAACAACAAAACGTCAAAATTTGTGACTTAATGGCCGTGAAATGGACTCTAAATGGTCATGCAAGGAGTGCGAAGAACGTTGCGTGCAGTCGGTCACACGTTTTCGGCGTTTACATTTTTGAAAAATCGCCGAGAGTGTGAAACTTCTTATTGACCTAGACCCCGGCGTGCTCTTCAAAATTTTCACAATTTGCAACGATAAAATGCATTGTTGTTGAGTTACAATAGGTTGATTTAGAATGGGTATTGGATTGTTAATCGAAATAACTACGAATTTTAGATGTAAACATAATAAAAAATCAGATGTTGAGTAAACTTGGATTTATATGAATAGAAATAATCTTAAAAGGGGGAAACTTTCTACATATTTCAGCAACCGTTTTTCGATTAATTACTTTGAATCAGAATTATAAGCCATGAAAGTTACGTCAATATTTTCACTACCGGAAATAGTACTTGAAATGATTTGTCTTAAATATTGCAGTTTATATTTATATTTGTCAACTTCCAATGTAAAATACAAATACAAATAAAATACAAATTATGCACAAAGCGATTCAAAATGAAATTTGCCATAAATTATAATAAATAGTTTTTGATTAAGAATTTGGAAGTGAAGTTATAGATCGTTGAAATTGGCTTATCCTAATGCATCCCTTTTATGTAAGTATAAATCATGCATCCATCGATTCAGGACTACATTTTCCACTAACTTCTGGAATAGTTTGAAACGATATTTTAAAACCTAAAAATTGAATCTAATTACGTTGACATTTTTGCAGTCAGATAAATGATTCGAAATGACTTCTCCTAAAGATTGCACAGTTATTTATAATTGCTATATTCATATGCAAGACTCTAAAAGTTGCAGAATGAAAACTGCTGGAATAGGTTTTCCTTAATTAAAACATGGGAAATGCAAAGAAATTTTGATGGACAATAATTTATATTTTCGTCAATATTACATTTGCTATTTTTGCAAGAAATAGTTTTAAGAAGTACTATCTGGTAGCTGCTCGTATCTAACCAGCTCCCTGCAGGCACCGTTTTTCGCACTGTCGGCGACCTCCTCGTCCCTGCGCAGGCCAAAGTAACTACGACCAAGCATCGCCAGTCGATCCGCGTACGGACACTTGTAGTTGCAAACGATGGCATAGTTGAGGACGATGGGTTCGCGCGTTTGCAGGAGGTCTTTGAAGCAGTTGGTGCGCTGCCGCTGCACATGCTTGTACATGCTAAACACGGTGCTACCAAAGTTGTAGGGCACGGTGAATTTATCCTGCATGTCGCAGTACGTGGGCACCGTGGGCGCAATCTGAAATCAGGCCTATACGTCTACATTAACGGTTTACGCATGCAAATAATTGCCGGCCGGTATAAACTGATATCAATTATATTGATATTTCCTTTGAAAATATCGATATTTGTATTGATACATCGATATATATAGATCTATCCCTTATTTTATCTATCCTAGATTCGTAGGTTCAGATCAATATATTGATATTTCAATAGAAATTACTGACTTTATCCATATTTTTATATATTCTTATCAAAATTATCACAACTGTGGGTAAAATATCGATATTTTCAGAAATTCGGACATCCCTACCGGCCGGGCCTTTAGAAGGTTGGGTTGGTTTTTGCTGGGTGCTAGGGAAGTGTACTAAACTGATTCGACAAACTTCTGGTGTAGCAGAGCGCCGCCTGTCGTATCGCTGTCATACTTCGCTAGCAGATTTGTGTAGCTGGGCTCGACCTCTGAGAGGAAGTTCATATCGCTGCTGCTAACCTGCCGCAGGATCTTCGGCTCCGACGACTCACTGCATGTGTCCTGTATGAAAACACCCTCAAAAAACCTTCCAAAAACCAAACGAAAAACGCCTTTAACATACGTTATCGTCCGTATCAAATTCCTCAGGCTTCTGTGTAGATTTCCCCTTCATCTTTTCCAGACTCACCTCGAGATCGTGCAATTTCAGCTCGATTTGCTCGATATCCTTTGTCGAGTCAACAACCTTCACCTAAAACAACCAAGATACTTGTACAGGGCCAGTCACAACTCAAGGGCGATTTATATTTACGTTTGATGTGGCCTTCACGCCATTACTACGCCTCGAACTCGCATTTTTATGATCCTGCGAATGTTGTCGTTTCATATTCTTATATTGAGCCTCCACCATGCGAAGTTTGCGAGCGAGATCGGTGCGCTCGGCAGAGATGTCCTGAATCTGCCCCTTCAGCTGGTTGGAGTACTGCAGCGATTCCTCCAACTTGTCCAAGGTGGCCTGACGCGCTACCGTGTTACTTCTGATTTCCCTCGTGGCTGCCTCCAGCCGCTTCAGCAGCACATTCTTGTCGCGCAGCACCTCCATCATCTTCTGCTTGATGGTGCGATTGTCCTTCTCCGACTGCGCGAGGAAGCGCGTCAAATTACGCTTCTCCTCATTTATCACATCGATCTTCTTATTCAAGGTCGCAATCTCTTTGTTAGATAGTATCACTTCAATACTCTCCTCCTTGGTTTTGCAGCACGTACCCGAGCACACGTCACACATATTTTCATGAATCACAAGAATATCATCAGTGGAAGGTTCACTGGTATCATACGCTACATTAAACAATGCCGTACGCATTGCTGCATTCGCTGCAATTAGCTCTTTCGATTTAGACAACTCCCTAAAACCACCCTCTTAATTAACTGCATAGAAAACTCAACCTGGGCATTACTTTCTCGGATAGTACTTCATACTAAGATAAGCAATAGTAAGAAGTGTTATCAGTGATAAGAAGGCCATAGTGTAGTCCCAAAAGGACCAACTGGTTTCTTCAATTTCAACCCTTGAGTTTGATGCATCTTGATAGCCAGGAACGGATAGAAGTTCTTGAAATAGATTTTAATTATTTCCACGACTTTAAAAATGTTATATCTTTGAAATTTTGATAAATTTGAGCTTACCATGACTTTTAAACTCTCCGGGTACTAATATACTGCCATAGTAATAGTCGTATGCGGTCATACCAGTCCAGAATAATGCACCCAGCGTGCATAACTTCTTCCAGTGGACTCGCATTGTTGATTTGCACTAAAATTGTTGCACCGCGGACACTCGCCGAAATCGCGGCGCACTCCAGAGTATAGCTTTATGAAAAAAGTCAAGTGTATGCTGAGATTAATCCGAATTTAAAATCTTTGTATAAAATAAACTGTCAAGCGATTTTCGCCGAGGGAAATGACGGGAGTGACTGGGCGAGTGTGCGTGTGTGGCGCGTTTTGTTTCCATTGACAATCTTGATTTTTTTCCATTCTCAATACATGTCATAAAAGTAAAATGAATCTAGCAAAACGAGATAATACTTTCGAATAATGTTATAAAGGATTTCATTGGAAAATGATAACTTTTGAACCGGAACTAGTCACTCTGTGGAAAGTTCTGTGGCAAATTGAAACACGAATCCATTGATGTTAAGCAATTATTTTCATTGTGCTGACGAGGCTAAATTCAATTATTGATAATTCAAGGTAGCTTGCAAAGTTCCTGAACTTTACTAAGAACTATATGTTATCTAAAAAGTCGGTCCTCGCTTCTGTGACATATTGAAAGACGACTTATTTGGTGATAAAATATTTGGTTAATAAAATACCATTGAAATTATGCAATTGAAATTTCAATAATCCCCATTTAAAATTCTTTGTGATGATTGAAAAATGTTACTAACTTTTTAAGCTGATGTATTCACCACCTTCACTAATACATGGACGTATCAAACGTCCCCAACGATTTGGATTCGCGGTTAACAAAGGGTTTGTTATAATTAAAAATATTCACTATTAAGTTCTTAAAGTACACTTATGATAGTCATAGCATAAAATTGATTATACATCTGTAAATTTGCAAAACATTCCTTATATCGTTTAAAAATACGAGCACAATTTATATCTACAAAATTATCAGTGTGTGGTCACTACAATATTCATTCATCGTCAATCCATTCGCAACACTTAAACCCGTTCATTTTAATACGGTAGTAGTAATATCTCTTGTGAATGAAGTACATGGCCTGAAAGTACTTATACGAGCAGAAAGACCCCTCTCCTAGTATTATCTCGTAGTATATATTAAAATTTGCATATTTCATTCTGAAAAGTTATATTCTTGGCGTTTCTAATGGTGAGTGGGAAATTCTTTTAGTGTCGATTGCCGCGGTTAGCAGAGGTAAAACTGTACAGTCGGTTTGCGCATTGTGTACTTGCTTTGATGGCATGAGAGCATAGTAAATTCGGCACGCACGCGTATACTATGCACAGCGTAAAGTACCACCAGGTAGGTCGACGTAAATAATGCACTTCAATGCCAAGTACCTCTCGCTGATCCCTTTCAACGTGGAGGCCAATGAAGCATTTACAGAGCAAAAACTAGGTAAAGTTATCCGCTGGTTGGCTACGATGGCGATTGTTTACTTTGTCTGCTTGATATTTTTGTAAAAAGGCAGGAAGTGGTCTATTATTGACTATTTTGGAAATCATTCATAGCTGTTTACAATCGATATATGAAGTGCATGTAGGATTCTTGATCTATCAATAGTTTGAAGGGTTTTTTCATATACTTGAGTATTTTTAACACAATTTTTGGATTTCTGTAGGGGGAGAAATCCTAACAAAAGGTAAAAAATGAAATTTTCTAAAACTTTCGAAGTTTTAGATAATGTGATATGACTGCATGGTATTATAACCTCCTTATTAATCTTTATTAATTTTCTGGTATCATAGACAACCAATATTGCTATTTAAATTTCCATGAATTTCAAATAATTCTGTGGCCAAACTCGTAAATACCATGACGAAGTCGAAAATTCTAAAGCCCTAGACAATTTGACACCTTTTTGAATAGCTTCCATGGTTTACTGACCACCTCTTCGAGCTCTTTCCACTTCCTGAACCATATTATATGTTATGTAAAAAGGCAGCCGTCGCGTCGATTTTGTAAGATTCGAGGAATGTTCTTTTAAGGCAGTTGCCAATTGTTGTAAAAGTACAGTAAGCGCGAGCGACACCAGGCTTGAAAGTTCATTCAAGTCAGTGAGTATGAAAGGCACGCTTCTTGTAAGAAGTGGCTGGGATGAAAACAGAAGCACAGCGTGCACGACCGCCCGCAAGTTGCGAATAAATAAATCACTCTCGGTGCTCGTTGCACGTTGCATGACAAAAGTACTTGAATCACCCTAATGACAAATAAGTTTTCCATGTTCTTTTACAACCAATTGTAGACTTTTTAATAAATTAGTAGAATATTTAATGTTCAACTATTAAAGAAAGGAGCTCAAGAGAGACTACATGCCCGAGCGTAACGATAGACGATGAGATAATACATTTCAATGCAAATCTGCACACCTGCTGGGTGCATGCTTATCAAGTCTTGGAAAATAAGCACTCTCGAGTTTGGGGACTTGACAACCCTCCTGCTACGTGATAGTAAAAATATGTTCTTTATAATAATAATAGATATATTTTTACGTCTATCGACCTTTGAGGGTCTTTCCGACATATTTTTTTTAAATATATTTTATTATTATTATGCGTATTAATTGCTCCCATATTTGTTTAAGAGCGCTTTTAATATTCTAGTGAAATTTATTCTACCTGGGTTATATCGATCTAAAGCAGGGTTGAGCAACCAGTGGTACGCAAGTTGAGGGTAATTTCTGCCACTCCGGAAGATATTTGTGCGGCTCGCAGGAGCTACTAATAATGCGTGCCATATGTTAAATATTACGACACCACAAAACAATTGTAACATATTATTGGCTCACTTACAAGAAACATTGCTCACTTCTGATCAAAACAGATTTATGTACCTCGAATTACAGATCAAGTAACAATCCCGATACTTCCTGTCCAATTTCTATTTATTGTTAGTTGCACTTGTTCATTTAATCCACCAAAGAGTATCAAATATCATCTCAAGATCTACAAATTTCAGACCAAAACATAATTTGAGGAACTGAGTCATTTAATGTCACTACACTATAGGACATTTACTGATTGTGAAGATTAGATATGCTGTGATGTAAAATGTGGTATACAAAGTTTGATATTGATCACTGGAGCGTGCTTTGAAGCATCCTAAGTAAACATCGCCCAACAGCACTGGAGAATTGAAGCGTGTCCTTGTAAAACATATCGAAAACTTACTGCACACTTTTAGATTACTTGCGGTTACGTACACCTCTGATTTTTTACTCTCCCCGCCATTACGCTAATCAACAATGAGAGGTTGAGGCGTCATCAATGGAATTACTTCAAAACCATGATATTGGTCGAATGCGCCTCAGAAGCCACTCGTAAATAAATAATTGAAGCTGAATGCTGTCACGTGTATGATAATATTGAATAAAAATGAAGCGGGAGACGCTCGCGCGCGCGTAACCATAACGGAAGGAGATTATTACGATGAAAAAAACTCCATTATTCTCGCTCCTCGAAGGCGGTAGCACCGAAAAAAATCTAGCGTTCGGCACGATGAAGCGTGTACGCGGACGGTTAAAGCGTGGCACTTTTTTCCTATCATCATAAAATGCAAAAAAAAACGAAAAATTATATTGTACATTATGCATGTTCTCCAAAGCCAGATTAATCTGATAATATTTAATAACTCTCAGTGCATTTTTCTGCTGATTAAAACACTTACTACGTTTTAATAGAGCGTATTTTATGTACCATGAAAAAGGTAGTGTAAAATAAAGCACAACTGGAAAAGGTCGAATAGTGCACCTGAAAAAGACGAAATACGAAAAGGGAGAAAAACGAGTGTTTTTGCGGCATACTTTGTTGTGCTTCCAGTGTTTACGTTCGTTGTGGTGATTACGCATTGTTCGTATTGCGAAAAAGGGAATTATTTTGGTGCATTTTGCGAGGTATGTCTGCTTTTGCATTCGTTTGCTTCAGAAAAGCTTGCGCAGTATTACCCGACTCAATATAGTGCACAATTTGAAAAGGAAGTTCTTTTCTTTTCATTGCGTTTTTTTCAAACGTTTACAAACTGTACTAATCCCTTCTTAACTTAGATTTTAATGTGAAACTAAAGATATTTGTACTGGCTGAGAAATTGTCAAGTATTTGCTGAACCTTTTAAAAGACATCATCAT